>JAQMRL010000060.1:0-139802 GCA_035578175.1 Catonia carolina
CCACATATCAGAGTGCGTTATACATAAAATTACATGAAGATACATTAAATTACAATTAATTACATTAAATTACATTAATATACATAAAATTACATGAAATTACATTAAATTACATTAAATTACATTAAACTACATTAAATTACATTAAATTACATTCAATTACATTAAATTACATTCAATTACATTAAATTACATTAAATTACATTAAATTACATTACATTACATTACATTACATTAAATTAAATTGTTTTACATTAAATTACATTACATTACATTACATTACATTAAATTTAATTGAATTACATTAAATTACATTAAATTACATTACATTTCATTACATTACATTAAATTACATTAAATTACATTAAAATACATTAAAATACATTAAATTACATTTAACTACATTAAATTACATTAAATTACATTAAATTACATTAAATTACATTAAATTACATTACATTACATTACATTACATTACATTACATAACATTACATTACATTACATTACATTAAAATACATTAAATTACATTAAATTACATAACATTACATTATATTACATTACATTACATTAAATTACATTACATTACATTACATTACATTACATTACATTAAATTACATTAAATTACATTAAATTACTTTAAATTACATTACATTACATTAAATTAAATTACATTACAATTAATTACATTACATTACATTACATTACATTAAATTACATTAAATTACATTAAATTACATTAAATTACATTAAATTACATTACATTAAATTAAAATACATTACATTACATTACATTACATTACATTACATTACATTACAATACATTACATTAAATTACATTACATTACATTAAATTACATTAAATTACATTACATTACATTAAAATACATTAAATTACATTAAATTACATTACATTACATTATATTACATTACATTACATTAAATTACATTACATTACATTACATTACATTAAATTACATTAAATTACATTAAATTACTTTAAATTACATTACATTACATTAAATTAAATTACATTACATTACATTACATTAAATTACATTAAATTACATTACATTACATTACATTAAATTACATTAAATTACATTAAATTACATTACATTACATTAAATTACATTAAATTACATTAAATTACATTACATTAAATTACATTACATTACATTAAATTACATTAAATTACATTTAATTACATTAAATTACATTAAATTACATTACACAACATTAAATTACATTAAATTACATTGCATTACATTACATTAAATTACAATTAATTACATTAAATTACATTAAAATACATTAAATTACATTAAATTACATTACATTACATTATATTACATTACATTACATTAAATTACATTACATTACATTACATTACATTAAATTACATTAAATTACATTAAATTACTTTAAATTACATTACATTACATTAAATTAAATTACATTACATTACATTACATTAAATTACATTAAATTACATTACATTACATTACATTAAATTACATTAAATTACATTAAATTACATTACATTACATTAAATTACATTAAATTACATTAAATTACATTACATTAAATTACATTACATTACATTACATTACATTAAGGTACATTAAATTACATTACATTACATTACATTATATTACATTACATTACATTACATTACATCAAATTACATTAAATTACATTACATTACATTAAATTACATTAAATTACATAACATTACATTACATTAAATTAAATTACATTACATTACATTAAATTACATTGAATTACATTAAATTACATTAAATTACATTAAATTACATTACATTACATTAAATTACATTAAATTACATTACATTAAATTACATTAAATTACATTAAATTACATTAAATTACATTAAATTACATTAAATTACATTAAATTACATTACATTACATTAAATTACATTAAATTACATTTAATTACATTAAATTACATTAAATTACATTACACAACATTAAATTACATTAAATTACATTGCATTACATTACATTAAATTACAATTAATTACATTAAATTACATTAAATTACATTAAATTACATTAAATTACATTCAATTACATTAAATTACATTAAATTACATTACATTACATTAAATTACATTAAATTACATTACATTACATTAAAAAACATTAAATTACATTAAATTACATTAAATTACATTAAATTACAATTAATTACATTAAATTACAATAAATTACATTACATTACATTACATTACATTACATTACATTACATCAAATTACATTAAATTACATTACATTACATTACATTAAATTAAATTACATTACATTACATTAAATTACATTAAATTACATTAAATTACATTAAATTACATTACATAACATTAAATTACATTGAATTACATTACATTACATTAAAATACATTAAATTACATTAAATTACATTACATTACATTAAATTAAATTAAATTACATTAAAATTCATTAAATTACATTAAATTAATTACATTACATTACATTACATTAAATTACATTAAATTACATTAAATTACATTAAATTACATTACATTACATTAAATTAAATTAAATTACATTAAATTACATTGCATTACATTACATTTAATTACATTTAATTACATTAAATTACATTCAATTACATTAAATTACATTAAAATACAATAAATTACATTAAATTACATTACATTACATTAAATTACATTAAATTACATTAAATTACATTAAATTTCATTAAATTACATTACATTACATTAAATTACATTAAATTACATTGCATTACATTACATTAAATTACAATAAATTACATTAAATTACATTAAATTACATTCAATTACATTCAATTTCATTAAATTACATTAAATTACATTACATTACATTAAATTACATTACATTACATTAAATTACATTAAATTACATTACATTACATTAAAAAACATTAAATTACATTAAATTACATTAAATTACATTTAACTACATTAAATTACATTAAATTACATTAAATTACATTAAACTACATTAAATTACATTACATTACATTAAATTACATTAACTTACATTACATTACATTACATTACATTAAATTACATTAAATTACATTAAATTACATTACATTAAATTACATTACATTACATTACATTACATTAAATTACATTAAATTACATTACGATACATTACATTAAATTACATTAAATTACATAAAATTACATTAAATTACATTACATTAAATTACATTACATTACAATTAATTACATTAAATTACATTACATTACATTACATTACATTACATTACATTACATTAAATTACATTAAATTACATTACATTACATTACATTACATTAAATTACATTAAATTACATTACATTAAATTAAATTACATTACATTACATTAAATTACATTAAATTACATTAAATTACATTAAATTACATTACATTACATTAAAATACATTAAATTACATTATATTACATTAAATTACATTAAATTACATTACATTACATTAAATTACATTAAATTACATTACATTAAATTACATTAAATTACATTAAATTACATTAAATTACATTAAATTAATTACATTTTATTACATTAAATTACATTACATTACATTAAATTACATTACATTACATTAAATTACATTAAATTACATTAAATTACATTACATTACATTAAATTACACTAAATTACATTGCATTACATTACATTAAATTACAATTAATTACATTTAATTACATTAAATTACATTAAATTACATTCAATTACATTCAATTACATTAAATTACATTACATTACATTAAATTACATAAAATTACATTACATTACATTAAAAAACATTAAATTACATTAAATTACATTAAATTACAATTAATTACATTAAATTACATTGAACTTCATTACATTACATTAAATTACATTAAATTACATTAAATTACAATAAACTACTTTAAATTACATTAAATTACATTACATTACATTAAATTACATTAAATTACACTACATTACATTAAATTACATTAAATTACATTCAATTACATTAAATTACATTAAATTACAATAAATTACATTAAATTACATTCAATTACATTACATTACATTAAATTACATTAAATTACAATACATTACATTACATTACATTAAATTACAATTAATTACATAATTATACATAAAATTACATTAAGATACATTAAATTACATTAAATTACATTAAATTACATTAATATACATAAAATTACATGAAATTACATTAAATTACATTAAATTACATTAAATTACATTAAATTACATTCAATTACATTAAATTACATTAAATTACAATAAATTACATTAAATTACATTAAATTACATTAAATTACATTACATTAAATTAAATTACATTACATTACATTACATTACATTACATTACATTAAATTACATTACATTACAGTAAATTACATTAAATTACATTACATTACAATTAATTACATTAAATTACATTACATTACATTAAAAAACATTAAATTACATTAAATTACATTAAATTACATTAAATTACATTAAATTACATTAAATTACAATAAATTACATTAAATTACATTAAATTACATTACATTACATTAAATTACATTAAATTACATTAAATTACATTAAATTACAATAAATTACAATAAATTACCTTAAATTATATTACATTACATTAAATTACATTAAATAACAATACATTACATTACATTACATTAAATTACATTAAATTACATTAAATTAATTACATTTTATTACATTAAATTACATTACATTACATTAAATTACATTACATTACATTAAATTACATTAAATTACATTAAATTACATTAAATTACATTACATTACATTAAATTACATTAAATTACATTGCAATACATTACATTAAATTACAATTAATTACATTTAATTACATTAAATTACATTAAATTACATTCAATTACATTCAATTACATTAAATTACATTACATTACATTAAATTACATTAAATTACATTACATTACATTATAAAACATTAAATTACATATAAATTACATTAAATTACATTTAATTACAATTAATTACATTAAGTTACATTAAACTTCATTACATTACATTAAATTACATTAAATTACATTAAATTAAAATAAATTACTTTAAATTACATTAAATTACATTACATTACATTAAATTACATTAAATTACACTACATTACATTAAATTACATTAAATTACATTAAATTACATTCAATTACATTTAATTACATTAAATTACAATAAATTACTTTAAATTACATTCAATTACATTACATTACATTAAAATACATTAAATTACAATACATTACATTACATTACATTAACACATATCAGAGTGCGTATATACATAAAATTACATGAAGATACATTAAATTACATTAAATTACATTTACATTACATTAATATACATAAAATTACATGAAATTACATTAAATTACATTAAATTACATTAAACTACATTAAATTACATTAAAATTACATTCAATTACATTAAATTACATTCAATTACATTAAATTACATTAAATTACATTAAATTACATTAAATTACATTAAATTACATTAAATTACATTAAATTACATTAAATTACATTAAATTACATTACATTAAATTAAATTACATTACATTACATTACATTACATTACATTAAATTACATTACATTACATTAAATTACATTAAATTACATTACATTACATTAAAAAACATTAAATTACATTAAATTACATTAAATTACATTAAATTACATTAAATTACAATAAATTACATTAAATTACATTAAATTACATTACATTACATTAAATTACATTAAATTACATTAAATTACATTAAATTACATTAAATTACATTAAATTACCTTAAATTACATTACATTACATTACATTACATTAAATAACAATACATTACATTACATTAAACTACATTAAATTACATTAAATTACATTAAATTACATTAATATACATAAAATTACATGAAATTACATTAAATTACATTAAATTACATAAAATTACATTAAATTACATTACATTACATTAAATTACATTACATTATATTAAATTACATTAAATTGCATTAAATTACATTACATTACATTAAATTACATTAAATTACATTACATTACATTAAATTACATTGAATTACATTAAATTACATTACATTACATTAAATTACATTACATTACATTAAATTACATTAAATTACATTAAATTACATTAAATTACATTACATTACATTAAATTTCATTAAATTACATTAAATGACATTACATTACATTAAATTACATTAAATTACATTACATTACATTAAATTACATTAAATTACATTGCATTACATTACATTAAATTACATTAAATTACATTTAATTACATTAAATTACATTCAATTACATTAAATTACATTATTATACATAAAATTACATGAAATTACATTAAATTACATTAAATTACATTAAATTACATTGAATTACATTAAATTACATTCAATTACATTAAATTACATTAAATTACATTAAATTGCATTAAATTACATTAAATTACATTAAATTACATTACATTAAATTAAATTACATTACATTACATTACATTACATTACATTACATTACATTACATTGGACTATTCCACTTGTTACAAACTTTTTGAACTGTTGTTATATACAAAAACTATAAAGGAATGTAATTCAACACACACTAGTTGTTTTACACAGCATGTACACAATTATACACGAATAATTTTATACTAATAGTACTAATTCAAGTACAAAAAATTATTATTACATACACCATACACTAGAAAAACGTTTATGGTATAATATACAACAAAACAATTTTTTACACTAATATGTGTTCAAATACTACTTATATTTTGCCGCGTAATTCACCCTTACACAGACATATGAAATGTAAAGGATTTTTATAATTAAAATAACCAATAAATAATATACACTTTTATACACTAATACACGAACATACACTATTATTTAAAATTGAAATATGTGTATTATTACATAATTTACATACTTTTTGAACTGATTTGTCATAAAAAACCTACAAAAAAAACGTACACAGACATACACTAATTGTTTTACATAGTATAAAACTCAATTTTACACTAATAGTTACATATTAATACTAGTACTTATAAAAATAACAATTTTTTTTATATATACTTGCGTACACTATACACTAATAAAACGATAATAGTTATATACACTAACACAATTTTTTACACAAATTAGTGTTCAAGGACTATTACAATTCCGCCACATAAATAACACTTAAACACTCATATGAAACAAACTGGACGTTTATAACTAAATAAAGAATTACAAAATATACACTTTTATACACTAATACACGAACATACACTTACTTACAAGTTAAAATTAATTACTTACAAGTTAAAATATGTATATTATTACACTAATTACATACTTCTTGATCAGTTACTGTATAAAAACAACTGTAAAGGAATGTACACAGACATACAGTTATTGTTTTACAGAGTATATACACGATTATACACTATTAGTTATATATTAATACAAAAAAATTTTTTTTGATATGCACTTACATACACTATACACTACAAAAACGAGTATGGCATGATATACATTATTACAGTTTTTTACATTAATTTTTGTTCAAGGACTTTAAATGTTTCCAGGTAATTTACAATTTTACACAAATATGCTAAACACTGGTGTTTCTAGGTATTTACACAATTACAAAAATATACACTTTTATACACTAATACACGAACATTCACTATTACGTAAAAACTATAATATGTGGACTATTCCACTAGTTACAAACTTTTTGAACTGTTGTTATATACAAAAACTATAAAGGAATGTAATTTCAACACACACTAGTTGTTTTACACAGCATGTACACAATTATACACGAATAATTTTATACTAATAATACTAATACAAGTACAAAAATTATTATTACATACACCATACACTAGAAAAACCTTTATGGTATAATATACAACAAAACAATTTTTTACACTAATATGTGTTCAAATACTACTTATATTTTGCCGCGTAATTCACGCTTACACAGACATATGAAATGAAAAGGATTTTTATAATTAAAATAACCAATAAATAATATACACTTTTATACACTAATACACGAACATACACTATTTTTAAAAATTGAAATATGTGTATTATTACATAATTTACATACTTTTTGAACTGATTTGTCATAAAAAACCTACAAAAGAACGTACACAGACATACACTAATTGTTTTACATAGTATAAACTCAATTTTCCACTAATAGTTACATATTAATACTAGTACTTATAAAAATAACAATTATTTTTATATATACTTGCGTACACTATACACTAATACAACAATAATAGTTATATACACTAACACAATTTTTTACACAAATTAGTGTTCAAGGACTATTAAATTTTCGCCACATAAATAACACTTAAACACTCATATGAAACAAACTGGACGTTTATAACTAAATAAAAAATTACAAAATATACACTTTTATACACTAATACACGAACATACACTATTACTTACAAGTTAAAATATGTATATTATTACACTAATTACATACTTCTTGATCAGTTACTGTATAAAAAAACTGTAAAGGAATGTACACAGTCATACATTAATTACTAATACACGAACATACACTATAACTTACAAGTTAAAATATGTATATTATTACACTAATTACATTCTTCTTGATCAGTTACTGTATAAAACAACTGCAAAGGAATGTACACAGAAAAACAGTTATTGTTTTACAGAGTATATACACGATTATACACTATAAGTTATATATTAATACAAATAAATTTTTTTTTGATATGCACTTACATACACTATACACTACAAAAACGAGTATGGCATGATATACATTATTACAGTTTTTTACATTAATTTTTGTTCAAGGACTTTAAATGTTTCCAGGTAATTTACAATTTTACACAAATATGCAAAACACTGGTGTTTCTAGGTATATACACAATTACAAAAATATACACTTATATACACTAATACACTATTACGTAAAAACTATAATATGTGGACTATTCCACTAGTTGCAAACTTTTTGAACTGTTGTTATATACAAAAACTATAAAGGAATGTAATTCAACACACACTAGTTGTTTTACACAGCATGTACATAATTATACACGAACAATTTTATACTAATAATACTAAAACAAGTACAAAAATTATTATTACATACACTATACACTAGAAAAACGTTTATGGTATAATATACAACAAAACAAATTTTTTACACTAATATGTATTCAAATACTACTTATATTTTGCCGCATAATTCACGCTTACACAGACATATGAAATGAAAAGGATTTTTATAATTAAAATAACCAATAAATAATATACACTTTTATACACTAATACACGAACATACACTATTATTTAAAAATTGAAATATGTGTATTATTACATAATTTACATACTTTTTGAACTGATTTGTCATAAAAAACTTACAAAAGAACGTACACAGACATACACTAATTGTTTTACATAGTATAAACTCAATTTTACACTAATAGTTACATATTAATACTAGTACTTATAAAAATAACAATTTTTTTTATATATACTTGCGTACACTATACACTAAATAAAACGATAATAGTTATATACACTAACACAATTTTTTACACAAATTAGTGTTCAAGGACTATTACATTTTCGCCACATAAATAACACTTAAACACTCATATGAAACAAACTGGACGTTTATAACTAAATAAAGAATTACAAAATATACACTTTTTTACACTAATACACGAACATACACTTACTTACAAGTTAAAATTAATTACTTACAAGTTAAAATATGTATATTATTACACTAATTACATACTTCTTGATCAGTTACTGTATAAAACAACTGTAAAGGAATGTACACAGACATACAGTTATTGTTTTACAGAGTATATACACGATTATACACTATTAGTTATATATTAATACAAAAAAATTTTTTTGATATGCACTTACATACACTATACACTACAAAAACGAGTATGGCATGATATACATTATTACAGTTTTTCACATTAATTTTTGTTCAAGGACTTTAAATGTTTCCAGGTAATTTACAATTTTACACAAATATGCTAAACACTGGTGTTTCTAGGTATATACACAATTACAAAAATATACACTTTTATACACTAATACACGAACATTCACTATTACGTAAAAAACTATAATATGTGGACTACACATATCAGAGTGCGTTTTTTGAACTGTTGTTATATACAAAAACTATAAAGGAATGTAATTCAACACACACTAGTTGTTTTACACAGCATGTACACAATTATACACGAATAATTTTATACTAATAATACTAATACAAGTACAAAAATTATTATTACATACACCATACACTAGAAAAACCTTTATGGTATAATATACAACAAAACAATTTTTTACACTAATATGTGTTCAAAAACTACTTATATTTTGCCGCGTAATTCTTGCTTACACAGACATATGAAATGAAAAGGATTTTTATAATTAAAATAACCAATAAATAATATACACTTTTATACACTAATACACGAACATACACTATTATTTAAAAATTGAAATATGTGTATTATTACATAATTTACATACTTTTTGAACTGATTTGTCATAAAAAACCTACAAAAGAACGTACACAGACATACACTAATTGTTTTACATAGTATAAACTCAATTTTCCACTAATAGTTACATATTAATACTAGTACTTATAAAAAATAACAATTATTTTTTTATATACTTGCGTACACTATACACTAATACAACAATAATAGTTATATACACTAACACAATTTTTTACACAAATTAGTGTTCAAGGACTATTAAATTTTCGCCACATAAATAACACTTAAACACTCATATGAAACAAACTGGACGTTTATAACTAAATAAAAAATTACAAAATATACACTTTTATACACTAATACACGAACATACACTATTACTTACAAGTTAAAATATGTATATTATTACACTAATTACATACTTCTTGATCAGTTACTGTATAAAAAAACTGTAAAGGAATGTACACAGTCATACATTAATTACTAATACACGAACATACACTATTACTTACAAGTTAAAATATGTATATTATTACACTAATTACATTCTTCTTGATCAGTTACTGTATAAAACAACTGCAAAGGAATGTACACAGACATACAGTTATTGTTTTACAGAGTATATACACGATTATACACTATAAGTTATATATTAATACAAATAAATTTTTTTTGATATGCACTTACATACACTATACACTACAAAAACGAGTATGGCATGATATACATTATTACAGTTTTTTACATTAATTTTTGTTCAAGGACTTTAAATGTTTCCAGGTAATTTACAATTTTACACAAATATGCAAAACACTGGTGTTTCTAGGTATATACACAATTACAAAAATATACACTTATATACACTAATACACTATTACGTAAAAACTATAATATGTGGACTATTCCACTAGTTGCAAACTTTTTGAACTGTTGTTATATACAAAAACTATAAAGGAATGTAATTCAACACACACTAGTTGTTTTACACAGCATGTACATAATTATACACGAACAATTTTATACTAATAATACTAATACAAGTACAAAAATTATTATTACATACACCATACACTAGAAAAACGTTTATGGTATAATATACAACAAAACAATTTTTTTACACTAATATGTGTTCAAATACTACTTATATTTTGCCGCGTAATTCACGCTTACACAGACATATGAAATGAAAAGGATTTTTATAATTAAAATAACCAATAAATAATATACACTTTTATACACTAATACACGAACATACACTATTGATTAAAAATTGAAATATGTGTATTATTACATAATTTACATACTTTTTGAACTGATTTGTACCATAAAAAACCTACAAAAGAACGTACACAGACATACACTAATTGTTTTACATAGTATAAACTCAATTTTACACTAATAGTTACATATTAATACTAGTACTTATAAAAATAACAATTTTTTTTTATATACTTGCGTACACTTTACACTAATAAAACAATAATAAAAATTGTGTAATGTATATAAATACATTAACACAATTTTTTACACAAATTAGTGTTCAAGAACTATTAAATTTTCGCCACATAAATAACACTTAAACACTCATATGAAACAAACTGGACGTTTATAACTAAATAAAAAATTACAAAATATACACTTTTATACACTAATACACGAACATACACTATTACTTACAAGTTAAAATTAATTACTTACAAGTTAAAATATGTATATTATTACACTAATTACATACTTCTTGATCAGTTACTGTATAAAACAACTGCAAAGGAATGTACACAGACATACAGTTATTGTTTTACAGAGTATATACACGATTATAAACAATTAGTAATATATTAATACAAACAAATTTTTTTTTGATATGCACTTACATACACTATACACTACAAAAACGAGTATGGCATGATATACATTATTACAGTTTTTTACATTAATAAAGGACTTTTAATAAGGACTTTTTTATAATAAGACTTTTTTAATAAGGACTTTTTTTAAGGACTTTTAATGTTTCCAGGTAATTTACAATTTTACACAAATATGCAAAACACTGGTGTTTCTAGGTATATACACAATTACAAAAATATACACTTTTATACACTAATACACGAACATACGTAAAAACTATAATATGTGGACTATTCCACTAGTTACAAACTTTTTGAACTGTTGTTATATACAAAAACTATAAAGTAATGTAATTCAACACACACTAGTTGTTTTACACAGCATGTACACAATTATACACGAATAATTTTATACTAATAATACTAATACAAGTACAAAAATTATTATTACATACACCATACACTAGAAAAACGTTTATGGTATAATATACAACAAAACAATTTTTTACACTAATATGTGTTCAAATACTACTTATATTTCGCCATGTAATTCACGCTTACACACACATATGAAATGAAAAGGATTTTTATAATTAAAATAACCAATAAATAATATACACTTTTATACACTAAAACACGAACATACACTATTATTTAAAAATTGAAATATGTGTATTATTACATAATTTACATACTTTTTGAACTGATTTGTCATAAAAAACCTACAAAAGAACGTACACAGACATACACTAATTGTTTTACATAGTATAAACTCAATTTTACACTAATAGTTACATATTAATACTAGTACTTATAAAAATAACAATTTTTTTTATATATACTTGCGTACACTTGCACTAATAAAACGATAATAGTTTAATACACTAACACAATTTTTTACACAAATTAGTGTTCAAGGACTATTAAATTTTCGACACATAAATAACACTTAAACACTCATATGAAACAAACTGGACGTTTATAACTAAATAAAAAATTACAAAATATACACTTTTATACACTAATACACGAACATACACTATTACGTAAAAACTATAATATGTGGACTATTCAACTAGTTACAAACTTTTTGAACTGTTGTTATATACAAAAACTATAAAGGAATGTAATTCAACACACACTAGTTGTTTTACACAGCATGTACAAAATGATACACGAATAATTTTATACTAGCAATACTTATACAAGTACAAATATTATTATTATATACACCATACACTAGAAAAACGTTTATGGTATAATATACAACAAAACAATTTTTTACACTAATATGTATTCAAATACTACTTATATTTTGCCGCATAATTCACGCTTACACAGACATATGAAATGAAAAGGATTTTTATAATTAAAATAACCAATAAATAATATACACTTTTATACACTAATACACGAACATACACTATTATTTAAAAATTGAAATATGTGTATTATTACATAATTTACATACTTTTTGAACTGATTTGTCATAAAAAAACCTACAAAAGAACGTACACAGACATACACTAATTGTTTTACATAGTATAAACTCAATTTTACACTAAAAGTTACATATTAATACTAGTACTTATAAAAATAACAATTATTTTTTATATATACTTGCGTACACTATACACTAATAAAACGATAATAGTTATATAAACTAACACAATTTTTTACACAAATTAGTGTTCAAGGACTATTAAATTTTCGCCACATAAATAACACTTAAACACTCATATGAAACAAACTGGACGTTTATTACTAAATAAGAAATTACATAATATACACTTTTATACACTAATACACGAACATACACTTACTTACAAGTTAAAATTAATTACTTACAAGTTAAAATATGTATATTATTACACTAATTACATACTTCTTGATCAGTTACTGTATAAAACAACTGTAAAGGAATGTACACAGACATACAGTTATTGTTTTACAGAGTATATACACGATTATACACTATTAGTTATATATTAATACAAATAAATTTTTTTTTGATATGCACTTACATACACTATACACTACAAAAACGAGTATGGCATGATATACATTATTACAGTTTTTTACATTAATTTTTGTTCAAGGCCTTTAAATGTTTCCAGGTAATTTACAATTTTACACAAATATGCAAAACACTGGTGTTTCTAGGTATATACACAATTACAAAAATATACACTTTTATACACTAATACACGAACATACACTATTACGTAAAAACTATAATATGTGGACTATTCCACTAGTTACAAACTTTTTGAACTGTTGTTATATCCAAAAACTATAAAGGAATGTAATTCAACACACACTAGTTGTTTTACACAGCATGTACACAATTATACACGAATAATTTTATACTAATAGTACTAATACAAGTACAAAAATTATTATTACATACACCATACACTAGAAAAACGTTTATGGTATAATATACAACAAAACAATTTTTTACACTAATATGTGTTCAAATACTACTTATATTTTGCCGCGTAATTCACGCTTACACAGACATATGAAATGAAAAGGATTTTTATAATTTAAATAACCAATAAATAATATACACTTTTATACACTAATACACGAACATACACTATTATTTAAAAATTGAAATATGTGTAGTATTACATACTTTACATACTTTTTGAATTGATTTGTCATAAAAAACCTACAAAAGAACGTACACAGACATACACTAAATGTTTTACATAGTATAAACTCAATTTTACACTAATAGTTACATATTAATACTAGTACTTATAAAAATAACAATTATTTTTTTATATACTTGCGTACGCTATACACTAATAAAACGATAATAGATATATACACTAACACAATTTTTTACACAAATTAGTGTTCAAGGACTATTAAATTTCGCCACATAAATAACACTTAAACACTCATATGAAACAAACTGGACGTTTATAACTAAATAAAAAATTACAAAATATACACTTTTATACACTAATACACGAACATACACTATTACTTACAAGTTAAAATATGTATATTATTACACTAATTACATACTTCTTGATCAGTTACTGTATAAAACAACTGTAAAGGAATGTACACAGACATACAGTTTTGTTTTACAGAGTATATACACGATTATACACTATTAGTTATATATTAATACAAATAAATTTTTTTTGATATGCACTTACATACACTATACACTACAAAAACGAGTATGGCATGATATACATTATTACAGTTTTTTTACGTTAATTTTTGTTCAAGGACATTAAATGTTTCCAGGTGATTTACAATTTTACACAAATATGCAAAACACTGGTGTTTCTTGGTATATACACATTACAAAAATATACACTTTTATACACTAATACACGAACATACACTATTACGTAAAAACTATAATATGTGGACTATTCCACTAGTTACAAACTTTTTGAACTGTTGTTATATACAAAATCTATAAAGGAATGTAATTCAACAACACACTAGTTGTTTTACACAGCATGTACACAATTATACAGGAATAATTTTTTACTAATAATACTAATACAAGTACAAAAATTATTATTACATACACCATACACTAGAAAAACGTTTATGGTATAATATACAACAAAAAATTTTTTTACACTAATATGTGTTCAAATACTACTTATATTTTGCCGCGTAATTCACGCTTACACAGACATATGAAATGAAAAGGATTTTTATAATTAAAATAACCAATAAATAATATACACTTTTATACACTAATACACGAACATACACTATTGATTAAAAATTGAAATATGTGTATTATTACATAATTTACATACTTTTTGAACTGATTTGTACCATAAAAAACCTACAAAAGAACGTACACAGACATACACTAATTGTTTTACATAGTATAAACTCAATTTTACACTAATAGTTACATATTAATACTAGTACTTATAAAAATAACAATTTTTTTTTTATATACTTGCGTACACTTTACACTAATAAAACAATAATAAAAATTGTGTAATGTATATAAATACATTAACACAATTTTTTACACAAATTAGTGTTCAAGAACTATTAAATTTTCGCCACATAAATAACACTTAAACACTCATATGAAACAAACTGGACGTTTATAACTAAATAAAAAATTACAAAATATACACTTTTATACACTAATACACGAACATACACTATTACTTACAAGTTAAAATTAATTACTTACAAGTTAAAATATGTATATTATTACACTAATTACATACTTCTTGATCAGTTACTGTATAAAACAACTGTAAAGGAATGTACACAGACATACAGTTATTGTTTTACAGAGTATATACACGATTATACACAATTAGTAATATATTAATACAAACAAATTTTTTTTTGATATGCACTTACATACACTATACACTACAAAAACGAGTATGGCATGATATACATTATTACAGTTTTTTACATTAATTTTTGTTTAAGGACTTTTAATGTTTCCAGGTAATTTACAATTTTACACAAATATGCAAAACACTGGTGTTTCTAGGTATATACACAATTACAAAAATATACACTTTTATACACTAATACACGAACATACGTAAAAACTATAATATGTGGACTATTCCACTAGTTACAAACTTTTTGAACTGTTGTTATATACAAAAACTATAAAGTAATGTAATTCAACACACACTAGTTGTTTTACACAGCATGTACACAATTATACACGAATAATTTTATACTAATAATACTAATACAAGTACAAAAATTATTATTACATACACCATACACTAGAAAAACGTTTATGGTATAATATACAACAAAACAATTTTTTACACTAATATGTGTTCAAATACTACTTATATTTCGCCGTGTAATTCACGCTTACACACACATATGAAATGAAAAGGATTTTTATAATTAAAATAACCAATAAATAATATACACTTTTATACACTAAAACACGAACATACACTATTATTTAAAAATTGAAATATGTGTATTATTACATAATTTACATACTTTTTGAACTGATTTGTCATAAAAAACCTACAAAAGAACGTACACAGACATACACTATTTGTTTTACATAGTATAAACTCAATTTTACACTAATAGTTACATATTAATACTAGTACTTATAAAAATAACAATTTTTTTTATATATACTTGCGTACACTTGCACTAATAAAACGATAATAGTTTAATACACTAACACAATTTTTTACACAAATTAGTGTTCAAGGACTATTAAATTTTCGACACATAAATAACACTTAAACACTCATATGAAACAAACTGGACGTTTATAACTAAATAAAAAATTACAAAATATACACTTTTATACACTAATACACGAACAAACACTATTACTTACAAGTTAAAATATGTATATTATTACACTAATTACATACTTCTTGATCAGTTACTGTATAAAACAACTGTAAAGGAATGTACACAGACATACAGTTATTGTTTTACAGAGTATATACACGATTATACACTATTAGTTATATATTAATACAAATAAATTTTTTTTGATATGCACTTACATACACTATACACTACAAAAACGAGTATGGCATGATATACATTATTACAGTTTTTTACATTAATTTTTGTTCAAGGACTTTAAATGTTTCCAGGTAATTTACAATTTTACACAAATATGCTAAACACTGGAGTTTCTAGGTATATACACAATTACAAAAATATACACTTTTATACACTAATACATGAACATTCACTATTACGTAAAAACTATAATATGTGGACTATTCCACTAGTTACAAACTTTTTGAACTGTTGTTATATACAAAAACTATAAAGGAATGTAATTCAACACACTAGTTGTTTTACACAGCATGTACACAATTATACACGAATAATTTTATACTAATAATACTAATACAAGTACAAAAATTATTATTACATACACCATACACTAGAAAAACGTTTATGGTATAATATACAACAAAACAAATTTTTACACTAATATGTGTTCAAATACTACTTATATTTTGCCGCGTAATTCACGCTTACACAGACATATGAAATGAAAAGGATTTTTATAATTTAAATAACCAATAAATAATATACACTTTTTTACACTAATACACGAACATACACTATTATTTAAAAATTGAAATATGTGTATTATTACATAATTTACATACTTTTTGAACTGATTTGTCATAAAAAAACCTACAAAAGAACGTACACAGACATACACTAAATTATTTACATAGTATAAACTCAATTTTACACTAATAATTAAATATTAATACTAGTACTTATAAAAATAACAATTATTTTTATATATACTTGCGTACACTATACACTAATAAAACGATAATAGTTATATACACTAACACAAGTTTTTACACAAATTAGTGTTCAAGGACTATTAAATTTTCGCCACATAAATAACACTTAAACACTCATATGAAACAAACTGGACATTTATAACTAAATAAAAAATTACAAAATATACACTTTTACACACTAATACACGAACATACACTATTACTTACAAGTTAAAATATGTATATTATTACACTAATTACATACTTCTTGATCAGTTACTGTATAAAACAACTGTAAAGGAATGTACACAGACATACAGTTATTGTTTTACAGAGTATATACACGCTTATACACTATTAGTTATATATTAATACAAATAAAATTTTTTTGATATGCACTTACATACACTATACACTACAAAAACGAGTATGGCATGATATACATTATTACAGTTTTTTACATTAATTTTTGTTCAAGGACTTTAAATGTTTCCAGGTAATTTACAATTTTACACAAATATGCTAAACACTGGTGTTTCTAGGTATATACACAATTACAAAAATATACACTTTTATACACTAATACACGAACATTCACTATTACGTAAAAACTATAATATGTGGACTATTCCACTAGTTACAAACTTTTTGAACTGTTGTTATATACAAAAACTATAAAGGAATGTAATTCAACACACACTAGTTGTTTTACACAGCATGTACACAATTATACACGAATAATTTTATACTAATAATACTAATACAAGTACAAAAATTATTATTACATACACCATACACTAGAAAAACCTTTATGGTATAATATACAACAAAACAATTTTTTACACTAATATGTGTTCAAATACTACTTATATTTTGCCGCGTAATTCACGCTTACACAGACATATGAAATGAAAAGGATTTTTATAATTAAAATAACCAATAAATAATATACACTTTTATACACTAATACACGAACATACACTATTATTTAAAAATTGAAATATGTGTATTATTACATAATTTACATACTTTTTGAACTGATTTGTCATAAAAAACCTACAAAAGAACGTACACAGACATACACTAATTGTTTTACATAGTATAAACTCAATTTTACACTAATAGTTACATATTAATACTAGTACTTATAAAAATAACAATTTTTTTTATATATACTTGCGTACACTATACACTAATAAAACAATAATAAAAATTGTGTTAATGTATATAAATACATTAACACAATTTTTTGCACAAAATAGTGTTCAAGAACTATTAAATTTTCGCCACATAAATAACACTTAAACACTCATATGAAACAAACTGGACGTTTATAACTAAATAAAAAAATTACAAAATATACACTTTTATACACTAATACACGAACATACACTATTACTTACAAGTTAAAATTAATTACTTACAAGTTAAAATATGTATATTATTACACTAATTACATACTTCTTGATCAGTTACTGTATAAAACAACTGTAAAGGAATGTACACAGACATACAGTTATTGTTTTACAGAGTATATACACGATTATACACTATTAGTAATATATTAATACAAACAAATTTTTTTTTGATATGCACTTACATACACTATACACTACAAAAACGAGTATGGCATGATATACATTATTACAGTTTTTTACATTAATTTTTGTTTAAGGACTTTAAATGTTTAGGTAATTTACAATTTTACACAAATATGCAAAACACTGGTGTTTCTAGGTATATACACAATTACAAAAATATACGCTTTTATACACTAATACACGAACATACACTATTACGTAAAAACTATAATATGTGGACTATTCCACTAGTTACAAACTTTTTGAACTGTTGTTATATACAAAAACTATAAAGTAATGTAATTCAACACACACTAGTTGTTTTACACAGCATGTACACAATTATACACGAATAATTTTATACTAATAATACTAATACAAGTACAAAAATTATTATTACATACACCATACACTAGAAAAACGTTTATGGTATAATATACAACAAAACAATTTTTTACACTAATATGTGTTCAAATACTACTTATATTTCGCCGTGTAATTCACGCTTACACACACATATGAAATGAAAAGGATTTTTATAATTAAAATAACCAATAAATAATATACACTTTTATACACTAAAACACGAACATACACTATTATTTAAAAATTGAAATATGTGTATTATTACATAATTTACATACTTTTTGAACTGATTTGTCATAAAAAACCTACAAAAGAACGTACACAGACATACACTAATTGTTTTACATAGTATAAACTCAATTTTACACTAATAGTTACATATTAATACTAGTACTTATAAAAATAACAATTTTTTTTTATATATACTTGCGTACACTTGCACTAATAAAACGATAATAGTTTAATACACTAACACAATTTTTTACACAAATTAGTGTTCAAGGACTATTAAATTTTCGCCACATAAATAACACTTAAACACTCACATGAAACAAACTGGACGTTTATAACTAAATAAAAAATTACAAAATATACACTTTTATACACTAATACACGAACATACACTTACTTACAAGTTAAAATTAATTACTTACAAGTTAAAATATGTATATTATTACACTAATTACATACTTCTTGATCAGTTACTGTATAAAACAACTGTAAAGGAATGTACACAGACATACAGTTATTGTTTTACAGAGTATATACACGATTATACACTATTAGTTATATATTAATACAAATAAATTTTTTTTGATATGCACTTACATACACTATACACTACAAAAACGAGTATGGCATGATATACATTATTACAGTTTTTTACATTAATTTTTGTTTAAGGACTTTAAATGTTTCCAGGTAATTTACAATTTTAAACAAATATGCAAAACACTGGTGTTTCTAGGTATATACACAATTACAAAAATATACACTTTTATACACTAATACACGAACATACACTATTACGTAAAAACTATAATATGTGGACTATTCCACTAGTTACAAACTTTTTGAACTGTTGTTATATACAAAATCTATAAAGGAATGTAATTCAACACACACTAGTTGTTTTACACAGCATGTACACAATTATACACGAATAATTTTATACTAATAATACTAATACAAGTACAAAAATTATTATTACATACACCATACACTAGAAAAACGTTTATGGTATAATATACAACAAAACAATTTTTTACACTAATATGTGTTCAAATACTACTTATATTTCGCCGCGTAATTCACGCTTACACACACATATGAAATGAAAAGGATTTTTAAAATTAAAATAACCAATAAATAATATACACTTTTATACACTAATACACGAACATACACTATTATTTAAAAATTGAAATATGTGTATTATTACATAATTTACATACTTTTTGAACTTATTTGTCATAAAAAACCTACAAAAGAACGTACACAGACATACACTAAATTATTTACATAGTATAAACTCAATTTTACACTAATAATTAAATATTAATACTAGTACTTATAAAAATAACAATTATTTTTATATATACTTGCGTACACTATACACTAATAAAACGATAATAGTTATACACACTAACACAAGTTTTTACACAAATTAGTGTTCAAGGACTATTAAATTTTCGCCACATAAATAACACTTAAACACTCGTATGAAACAAACTGGACGTTTATAACTAAATTAAAAATTACAAAATATACACTTTTATACACTAATACACGAACATACACTATTACTTACAAGTTAAAATATGTATATTATTACACTAATTACATACTTCTTGATCAGTTACTGTATAAAACAACTGTAAAGGAATGTACACAGACATACAGTTATTGTTTTACAGAGTATATACACGATTATACACTATTAGTTATATATTAATACAAATAAATTTTTTTTGATATGCACTTACATACACTATACACTACAAAAACGAGTATGGCATGATATACATTATTACAGTTTTTTACATTAATTTTTGTTCAAGGACTTTAAATGTTTCCAGGTAATTTACAATTTTACACAAATATGCAAAACACTGGTGTTTCTAGGTATATACACAATTACAAAAATATACACTTTTATACACTAATACACGAACATTCACTATTACGTAAAAACTATAATATGTGGACTATTCCACTAGTTACAAACTTTTTGAACTGTTGTTATATACAAAAACTATAAAGGAATGTAATTCAACACACTAGTTGTTTTACACAGCCTGTAGTCAATTATACACGAATAATTTTATACTAATAATACTAATACAAGTACAAAAATTATTATTACATACACCATACACTAGAAAAACGTTTTATGGTATAATATACAACAAAACAATTTTTTACACTAATATGTGTTCAAATACTACTTATATTTTGCCGCGTAATTCACGCTTACACAGACATATGAAATGAAAAGGATTTTTATAATTAAAATAACCAATAAATAATATACACTTTTATACACTAATACACGAACATACACTATTATTTAAAAATTGAAGTATGTGTATTATTACATAATTTACATACTTTTTGAACTGATTTGTCATAAAAAACCTACAAAAGAACGTACACAGACATACACTAAATGTTTTACATAGTATAAACTCAATTTTACACTAATAGTTACATATTAATACTAGTACTTATAAAAATAACAATTTCTTTTTTTTATATACTTGCGTACACTATACACTAATAAAACAATAATAAAAATTGTGTTAATGTATATAAATACATTAACACAATTTTTTACACAAATTAGTGTTCAAGGACTATTAAATTTTCGCCACATAAATAACACTTAAACACTCATATGAAACAAACTGGACGTTTATAACTAAATAAAAAATTACAAAATATAAACTTTTATACACTAATACACGAACATACACTTACTTACAAGTTAAAATTAATTACTTACAAGTTAAAATATGTATATTATTACACTAATTACATACTTCTTGATCAGTTACTGTATAAAACAACTGTAAAGGAATGTACACAGACATACAGTTATTGTTTTACAGAGTATATACACGATTATACACTATTAGTAATATATTAATACAAACAAATTTTTTTTGATATGCACTTACATACACTATACACTACAAAAACGAGTATGGCATGATATACATTATTACAGTTTTTTACATTAATTTTTGTTTAAGGACTTTAAATGTTTCCAGGTAATTTACAATTTTACACAAATATGCAAAACACTGGTGTTTCTAGGTATATACACAATTACAAAAATATACACTTTTATACACTAATACACGAACATACACTATTACGTAAAAACTATAATATGTGGACTATTCCACTAGTTACAAACTTTTTGAACTGTTGTTATATACAAAAACTATAAAGGAATTTAATTCAACACACACTAGTTGTTTTACACAGCATGTACACAATTATACACGAATAATTTTTATACCAATAATACTAACACAAGTATAACCCATCAATGTTAAGTTAGCGCAGTCATCGCGCAGAGTGTGGTTAGGAAATTGCCGTAGTGGGGCGGGGAGGCAGAGTGATGTTCACACATCATGCACACTCGCATTCACGTACGCACGCTTGCATTCACATATCAGAGTGCGTTCGTGAACGCATCTCCAGCGACTAGTCTTGTTTCGTTTAACGGATAGTAAAGAATTTGTTATTTTACTTTCTCTTGCCTATATGAATATATAGGAAAGAAAGTATTGTTTTCATGTCGATTTTTTATCGTATTTTTACATTTATATGTATTTGCTTCTTTTTTTCATTTTATTTACCTAATAACAAAGTAAAAGTAACAAGGAAGTGGGTATATGAATTTTTGTTATAATATAATTGAGAATTATATTATTTTATTATATAAATAGAATTTATATAATTTATGTGAAAATTGTACACAATATTTCTCAACGCGCATCTTTGAAAGTTATCAATATTAACTTTCTTCTTCAATCTTTGGCGAGATTTTCCCGGTGTACTGAAATTTTCATTTTCACACCAATTTATTTGCTTCTGTTACAGTTTTTCGTACCGTATGAACGGAAATACCGCAAAGGTCAGCCACACGAGCTTAAATTTCTAACTGTAACATTTCTGGATTTTCTTCAGTAATCTTTTTGTACACATTCATAAATTACACATTTAGTTTGACTTTTTAAAGCAACTCCCCGTCCTAACCTGCAGTTCGATCTTGGCTGAGGCATTGCGAATAATATTTAAGAAACGGCGAAGAGTATTGAAAAATACTGTTTAATAATTGGCGAAGAGTATTGAAAAATACTGTTTGAGAAAACGGTAAAGAGTATTGAAAAATACTGTTTAAGAAACGACGAAGAGTATTGAAAAATACTGTTTATGAAAACTGTGGAAATGTAGAAGACCACAACACAAGTAAACAGTGTGAAGTCCACAGAGCAACTGGTTGGTAACTGTCCTTGGCTAGGTGGAGGGCGCGCGCCAGAGACCCAACATTCCCCCTCCATTATACTATAAGCTAGGCCAACAACACCTAAAATGAACTACTGCGCATCACGTGATCACGCTTACTTAACTTTGATAAGTTATACAAAAATTATTATTACATACACCATACACTAGAAAAACCTTTATGGTATAATATACAACAAAACAATTTTTTACACTAATATGTGTTCAAATACTACTTATATTTTGCCGCGTAATTCACGCTTACACAGACATATGAAATGAAAAGGATTTTTAAAATTAAAATAACCAATAAATAATATACACTTTTATACACTAATACACGAACATACACTATTATTTAAAAATTGAAATATGTGTATTATTACATAATTTACATACTTTTTGAACTGATTTGTCATAAAAAAACCTCAAAAGAACGTACACAGACATACACTAATTGTTTTACATAGTATAAACTCAATTTTACACTAATAGTTACATATTAATACTAGTACTTATAAAAATAACAATTTTTTTTATATATACTTGCGTACACTACACACTAATAAAACGATAATAGTTTAATACACTAACACAATTTTTTACACAAATTAGTGTTCAAGGACTATTAAATTTTCGCCACATAAATAACACTTAAACACTCATATGAAACAAACTGGACGTTTATAACTAAATAAAAAATTACAAAATATACACTTTTATACACTAATACACGAACATACACTATTACTTACAAGTTAAAATATGTATATTATTACACTAATTACATACTTCTTGATCAGTTACTGTATAAAACAACTGTAAAGGAATGTACACAGACATACAGTTATTGTTTTACAGAGTATATACACGATTATACACTATTAGTTATATATTAATACAAATAAATTTTTTTTGATATGCACTTACATACACTATACACTACAAAAACGAGTATGGCATGATATACATTATTACAGTTTTTTACATCAATTTTTGTTCAAGGACTTTAAATGTTTCCAGGTAATTTACAATTTTACACAAATATGCAAAACACTGGTGTTTCTAGGTATATACACAATTACAAAAATATACACTTTTATACACTAATACACGAACATACACTATTACGTAAAAACTATAATATGTGGACTATTCCACTAGTTACAAACTTTTTGAACTGTTGTTATATACAAATCTATAAAGGAATGTAATTCAACACACACTAGTTGTTTATACACAGCATGTACACAATTATACACGAATAATTTTATACTAATAATACTAATACAAGTACAAAAATTATTATTACATACACCATACACTAGAAAAACGTTTATGGTATAATATACAACAAAACAATTTTTTACACTAATATGTGTTCAAAATACTACTTATATTTTGCCGCGTAATTCACGCTTACACAGACATATGAAATGAAAAGGATTTTTATAATTAAAATAACCAATAAATAATATACACTTTTATACACTAATACACGAACATACACTATTATTTAAAAATTGAAATATGTGTATTATCACATAATTTACACACTTTTTGAATTGATTTGTCATAAAAAACCTACAAAGGAACGTACAAAGACATACACTAAATGTTTTACATAGTATAAAACTCAATTTTACACTAATAGTTACATATTAATACTAGTACTTATAAAAATAACAATTTTGTTATATATACATGCGTACACTATACACTAATAAAACGATAATAGTTATATACACTAACAGAAATTTTTACACAAATTAGTGTTCAAGGACTATTAAATTTTCGCCACATAAATAACACTTAAACACTCATATGAAACAAACTGGACGTTTATAACTAAATAAAAAATTACAAAATATACACTTTTATACAGTATACATATAAAATATATACTTCTTTGATCAGTTACTGTATAAAACAACTGTAAAGGAATGTACACAGACATACAGTTATTGTTTTACAGAGTATATTCACGATTATACACTATTAGTTATATATTAATACAAATAAATTTTTTTTTGATATGCAATTACATACACTATACACTACAAAAAACCAGTATGGCTTGATATACATTATTACAGTTTTTTACATTAATTTTTTGTTCAAGGACTTTAAAATGTTTCCAGGTAATTTACAATTTTACACAAATATGCAAAACACTGGTGTTTCTAGGTATATACACAATTACAAAAATATACACTTTTATACACTAATACACGAACATACACTATTACGTAAAAACTATAATATGGGACTATTCCACTAGTTACAAACTTTTTGAACTGTTGTTATATACAAAAACTATAAAGGAATGTAATTCAACACACACTAGTTGTTTTACACAGCATGTACACAATTATACACGAATAATTTTATACTAATAATACTAATACAAGTACAAAAATTATTATTACATACACCATACACTAGAAAAACGTTTATGGTATAATATACAACAAAACAATTTTTTACACTAATATGTGTTCAAATACTACTTATATTTCGCCGCGTAATTCACCGCTTACACACACATATGAAATGAAAAGGATTTTTATAATTAAAATAACCAATAAAAAATATACACTTTTATACACTAATACACGAACATACACTATTATTTAAAAATTGAAATATGTGTATTATTACATAATTTACATACTTTTTGAACTGATTTGTCATAAAAAACCTACAAAAGAACGTACACAGACATACACTAAATTATTTACATAGTATAAACTCAATTTTACACTAATAATTAAATATTAATACTAGTACTTATAAAAATAACAATTATTTTTATATATACTTGCGTACACTATACACTAATAAAACGATAATAGTTATATACACTAACACAAGTTATTACACAAATTAGTGTTCAAGGACTATTAAATTTTCGCCACATAAATAACACTTAAACACTCATATGAAACAAACTGGACGTTTATAACTAAATAAAAAATTACAAAATATACACTTTTATACACTAATACACGAACATACACTATTACTTACAAGTTAAAATATGTATATTATTACACTAATTACATACTTCTTGATCAGTTACTGTATAAAACAACTGTAAAGGAATGTACACAGACATACAGTTATTGTTTTACAGAGTATATACACGATTATACACTATTAGTTATATATTAATACAAATAAATTTTTTTTGATATGCACTTACATACACTATACACTACAAAAACGAGTATGGCATGATATACATTATTACAGTTTTTTACATTAATTTTTGTTCAAGGACTTTAAATGTTTCCAGGTAATTTACAATTTTACACAAATATGCAAAACACTGGTGTTTCTAGGTATATACACAATTACAAAAATATACACTTTTATACACTAATACACGAACATTCACTATTACGTAAAAACTATAATATGTGGACTATTCCACTAGTTACAAACTTTTTGAACTGTTGTTATATACAAAAACTATAAAGGAATGTAATTCAACACACTAGTGTTTTTACACAGCCTGTAGTCAATTATACACGAATAATTTTATACTAATAATACTAATACAAGTACAAAAATTATTATTACATACACCATACACTAGAAAAACGTTTTATGGTATAATATACAACAAAACAATTTTTTACACTAATATGTGTTCAAATACTACTTATATTTTGCCGCGTAATTCACGCTTACACAGACATATGAAATGAAAAGGATTTTTATAATTAAAATAACCAATAAATAATATACACTTTTATACACTAATACACGAACATACACTATTATTTAAAAATTGAAGTATGTGTATTATTACATAATTTACATACTTTTTGAACTGATTTGTCATAAAAAACCTACAAAAGAACGTACAAAGACATACACTAATTGTTTTACATAGTATAAACTCAATTTTACACTAATAGTTCCATATTAATACTAGTACTTATAAAAATAACAATTTCTTTTTTTATATACTTGCGTACACTATACACTAATAAAACAATAATAAAAATTGTGTTAATGTATATAAATACATTAACACAATTTTTTACACAAATTAGTGTTCAAGAACTATTAAATTTTCGCCACATAAATAACACTTAAACACTCATATGAAACAAACTGGACGTTTATAACTAAATAAAAAATTACAAAATATACACTTTTATACACTAATACACGAACATACACTTACTTACAAGTTAAAATTAATTACTTACAAGTTAAAATATGTATATTATTACACTAATTACATACTTCTTGATCAGTTACTGTATAAAACAACTGTAAAGGAATGTACACAGACATACAGTTATTGTTTTACAGAGTATATACACGATTATACACTATTAGTAATATATTAATACAAACAAATTTTTTTTGATATGCACTTACATACACTATACACTACAAAAACGAGTATGGCATGATATACATTATTACAGTTTTTTACATTAATTTTTGTTTAAGGACTTTAAATGTTTCCAGGTAATTTACAATTTTACACAAATATGCAAAACACTGTTGTTTCTAGGTATATACACAATTACAAAAATATACACTTTTATACACTAATACACGAACATACACTATTACGTAAAAACTATAATATGTGGACTATTCCACTAGTTACAAACTTTTTGAACTGTTGTTATATACAAAAACTATAAAGGAATTTAATTCAACACACACTAGTTGTTTTACACAGTATGTACACAATTATACACAAATAATTTTATACTAATAATACTAATACAAGTACAAAAATTATTATTACATACACCATACACTAGAAAAACCTTTATGGTATAATATACAACAAAACAAATTTTTACACTAATATGTGTTCAAATACTACTTATATTTTGCCGCGTAATTCACGCTTACACAGACATATGAAATGAAAAGGATTTTTATAATTAAAATAACCAAGAAATAATATACACTTTTATACACTAATACACGAACATACACTATTATTTAAAAATTGAAATATGTGTATTATTACATAATTTACATACTTTTTGAACTGATTTGTCATAAAAAACCTACAAAAGAACGTACACAGACATACACTAAATGTTTTACATAGTATAAACTCAATTTTACACTAATAGTTACATATTAATACTAGTACTTATAAAAATAACAATTTTTTTTATATATACTTGCGTACACTATACACTAATAAAACGATAATAGTTATATACACTAACACAATTTTTTACACAAATTAGTGTTCAAGGACTATTAAATTTCGCCACATAAATAACACTTAAACACTCATATGAAACAAACTGGACGTTTATAACTAAATAAAAAATTACAAAATATACACTTTTATACACTAATACACGAACATACACTATTACTTACAAGTTAAAATATGTATATTATTACACTAATTACATACTTCTTGATCAGTTACTGTATAAAACAACTGTAAAGGAATGTACACAGACATACAGTTATTGTTTTACAGAGTATATACACGATTTTACACTATTAGTAATATATTAATACAAACAAATTTTTTTTGATATGCACTTACATACACTATACACTACAAAAACGAGTATGGCATGATATACATTATTACAGTTTTTTACATTAATTTTTGTTCAAGGACTTTAAATGTTTCCAGGTAATTTACAATTTTACACAAATATGCAAAACACTGGTGTTTCTAGGTATATACATAATTACAAAAATATACACTTTTATACACTCTTACACGAACATACACTATTACGTAAAAACTATAATATGTGGACTATTCCACTAGTTACAAACTTTTTGAACTGTTGTTATATACAAAAACTATAAAGGAATTTAACTCAACACACACTAGTTGTTTTACACAGCATGTACACAATTATACACGAATAATTTTATACCAATAATACTAACACAAGTACAAAAATTATTATTACATACACCATATACTAGAAAAACCTTTATGGTATAATATACAACAAAACAATTTTTTACACTAATATGTGTTCAAATACTACTTATATTTTGCCGCGTAATTCACGCTTACACAGACATATGAAATGAAAAGGATTTTTATAATTAAAAAAACCAATAAATAATATACACTTTTATACACTAATACACGAACATACACTATTATTTAAAAATTGAAATATGTGTATTATTACATAATTTACATACTTTTTGAACTGATTTGTCATAAGAAACCTACAAAAGAACGTACACAGACATACACTAAATGTTTTACACAGTATAAACTCAATTTTACACTAATAGTTACATATTAATACTAGTACTTATAAAAATAACAATTATTTTTATATATACTTGCGTACACTATACACTAATAAAATGATAATAGTTATATACACTAACACAATTTTTTACACAAATTAGTGTTCAAGGACTATTAAATTTTCGCCACATAAATAACACTTAAACACTCATATGAAACAAACTGGACGTTTATAACTAAATAAAAAATTACAAAATATACACTTATATACACTAATACACGAACATACACTATTACTTACAAGTTAAAATATGTATATTATTACACTAATTACATACTTCTTGATCAGTTACTGTATAAAACAACTGTAAAGGAATGTACACAGACATACAGTTATTGTTTTACAGAGTATATACACGATTATACACTCTTAGTTATATATTAATACAAATAAATTTTTTTTGATATGCACTTACATACACTATACACTACAAAAACGAGTATGGCATGATATACATTATTACAGTTTTTTACATCAATTTTTGTTCAAGGACTTTAAATGTTTCCAGGTAATTTACAATTTTACACAAATATGCAAAACACTGGTGTTTCTAGGTATATACACAATTACAAAAATATACACTTTTATACACTAATACACGAACATACACTATTACGTAAAAACTATAATATGTGGACTATTCCACTAGTTACAAACTTTTTGAACTGTTGTTATATACAAAAACTATAAAGGAATGTAATTCAACACACACTAGTTGTTTTACACAGCATGTACACAATTATACACGAATAATTTTATACTAATAATACTAATAGAAGTACAAAAATTATTATTACATACACCATACACTAGAAAAACGTTTATGGTATAATATACAACAAAACAATTTTTTACACTAATATGTGTTCAAATACTACTTATATTTTGCCGCGTAATTCACGCTTACACAGACATATGAAATGAAAAGGATTTTTATAATTAAAATAACCAATAAATAATATACACTTTTATACACTAATACACGAACATACACTATTATTTAAAAATTAAAATATGTGTATTATTACATAATTTACACACTTTTTGAACTGATTTGTCATAAAAAACCTACAAAAGAACGTACACAGACATACACTAATTGTTTTACATAGTATAAACTCAATTTTACACTAATAGTTCCATATTAATACTAGTACTTATAAAAATAACAATTTCTTTTTTTATATACTTGCGTACACTATACACTAATAAAACAATAATAAAAATTGTGTTATTGTATATAAATACATTAACACAATTTTTTACACAAATTAGTGTTCAAGAACTATTAAATTTTCGCCACATAAATAACACTTAAACACTCATATGAAACAAACTGGACGTTTATAACTAAATAAAAAATTACAAAATATACACTTTTATACACTAATACACGAACATACACTTACTTACAAGTTAAAATTAATTACTTACAAGTTAAAATATGTATATTATTACACTAATTACATACTTCTTGATCAGTTACTGTATAAAACAACTGTAAAGGAATGTACACAGACATACAGTTATTGTTTTACAGAGTATATACACGATTATACACTATTAGTAATATATTAATACAAACAAATTTTTTTTGATATGCACTTACATACACTATACACTACAAAAACGAGTATGGCATGATATACATTATTACAGTTTTTTACATTAATTTTTGTTTAAGGACTTTAAATGTTTCCAGGTAATTTACAATTTTACACAAATATGCAAAACACTGTTGTTTCTAGGTATATACACAATTACAAAAATATACACTTTTATACACTAATACACGAACATACACTATTACGTAAAAACTATAATATGTGGACTATTCCACTAGTTACAAACTTTTTGAACTGTTGTTATATACAAAAACTATAAAGGAATTTAATTCAACACACACTAGTTGTTTTACACAGTATGTACACAATTATACACAAATAATTTTATACTAATAATACTAATACAAGTACAAAAATTATTATTACATACACCATACACTAGAAAAACCTTTATGGTATAATATACAACAAAACAAATTTTACACTAATATGTGTTCAAATACTACTTATATTTTGCCGCGTAATTCACGCTTACACAGACATATGAAATGAAAAGGATTTTTATAATTAAAATAACCAAGAAATAATATACACTTTTATACACTAATACACGAACATACACTATTATTTAAAAATTGAAATATGTGTATTATTACATAATTTACATACTTTTTGAACTGATTTGTCATAAAAAACCTACAAAAGAACGTACACAGACATACACTAAATGTTTTACATAGTATAAACTCAATTTTACACTAATAGTTACATATTAATACTAGTACTTATAAAAATAACAATTTTTTTTATATATACTTGCGTACACTATACACTAATAAAACGATAATAGTTATATACACTAACACAATTTTTTACACAAATTAGTGTTCAAGGACTATTAAATTTCGCCACATAAATAACACTTAAACACTCATATGAAACAAACTGGACGTTTATAACTAAATAAAAAATTACAAAATATACACTTTTATACACTAATACACGAACATACACTATTACTTACAAGTTAAAATATGTATATTATTACACTAATTACATACTTCTTGATCAGTTACTGTATAAAACAACTGTAAAGGAATGTACACAGACATACAGTTATTGTTTTACAGAGTATATACACGATTTTACACTATTAGTAATATATTAATACAAACAAATTTTTTTTGATATGCACTTACATACACTATACACTACAAAAACGAGTATGGCATGATATACATTATTACAGTTTTTTACATTAATTTTTGTTCAAGGACTTTAAATGTTTCCAGGTAATTTACAATTTTACACAAATATGCAAAACACTGGTGTTTCTAGGTATATACATAATTACAAAAATATACACTTTTATACACTCTTACACGAACATACACTATTACGTAAAAACTATAATATGTGGACTATTCCACTAGTTACAAACTTTTTGAACTGTTGTTATATACAAAAACTATAAAGGAATTTAACTCAACACACACTAGTTGTTTTACACAGCATGTACACAATTATACACGAATAATTTTATACCAATAATACTAACACAAGTACAAAAATTATTATTACATACACCATATACTAGAAAAACCTTTATGGTATAATATACAACAAAACAATTTTTTACACTAATATGTGTTCAAATACTACTTATATTTTGCCGCGTAATTCACGCTTACACAGACATATGAAATGAAAAGGATTTTTATAATTAAAATAACCAATAAATAATATACACTTTTATACACTAATACACGAACATACACTATTATTTAAAAATTGAAATATGTGTATTATTACATAATTTACATACTTTTTGAACTGATTTGTCATAAGAAACCTACAAAAGAACGTACACAGACATACACTAAATGTTTTACACAGTATAAACTCAATTTTACACTAATAGTTACATATTAATACTAGTACTTATAAAAATAACAATTATTTTTATATATACTTGCGTACACTATACACTAATAAAATGATAATAGTTATATACACTAACACAATTTTTTACACAAATTAGTGTTCAAGGACTATTAAATTTTCGCCACATAAATAACACTTAAACACTCATATGAAACAAACTGGACGTTTATAACTAAATAAAAAATTACAAAATATACACTTTTATACACTAATACACGAACATACACTATTACTTACAAGTTAAAATATGTATATTATTACACTAATTACATACTTCTTGATCAGTTACTGTATAAAACAACTGTAAAGGAATGTACACAGACATACAGTTATTGTTTTACAGAGTATATACACGATTATACACTCTTAGTTATATATTAATACAAATAAATTTTTTTTGATATGCACTTACATACACTATACACTACAAAAACGAGTATGGCATGATATACATTATTACAGTTTTTTACATCAATTTTTGTTCAAGGACTTTAAATGTTTCCAGGTAATTTACAATTTTACACAAATATGCAAAACACTGGTGTTTCTAGGTATATACACAATTACAAAAATATACACTTTTATACACTAATACACGAACATACACTATTACGTAAAAACTATAATATGTGGACTATTCCACTAGTTACAAACTTTTTGAACTGTTGTTATATACAAAAACTATAAAGGAATGTAATTCAACACACACTAGTTGTTTTACACAGCATGTACACAATTATACACGAATAATTTTATACTAATAATACTAATAGAAGTACAAAAATTATTATTACATACACCATACACTAGAAAAACGTTTATGGTATAATATACAACAAAACAATTTTTTACACTAATATGTGTTCAAATACTACTTATATTTTGCCGCGTAATTCACGCTTACACAGACATATGAAATGAAAAGGATTTTTATAATTAAAATAACCAATAAATAATATACACTTTTATACACTAATACACGAACATACACTATTATTTAAAAATTAAAATATGTGTATTATTACATAATTTACACACTTTTTGAACTGATTTGTCATAAAAAACCTACAAAAGAACGTACACAGACATACACTAAATGTTTTACATAGTATAAACTCAATTTTACACTAATAGTTACATATTAATACTAGTACTTATAAAAATAACAATTTTTTTTATATATACATGCGTACACTATACACTAATAAAACGATAATAGTTATATACACTAACACAATTTTTTACACAAATTAGTATTCAAGGACTATTAAATTTTCGCCACATAAATAACACTTAAACACTCATATGAAACAAACTGGACGTTTATAACTAAATAAAAAATTACAAAATATACACTTTTATACAGTATACATATAAAATATATACTTCTTGATCAGTTACTGTATAAAACAACTGTAAAGGAATGTACACAGACATACAGTTATTGTTTTACAGAGTATATTCACGATTATACACTATTAGTTATATATTAATACAAATAAATTTTTTTTTGATATGCAATTACATACACTATACACTACAAAAACGAGTATGGCTTGATATACATTATTACAGTTTTTTACATTAATTTTTGTTCAAGGACTTTAAATGTTTCCAGGTAATTTACAATTTTACACAAATATGCAAAACACTGGTGTTTCTAGGTATATACACAATTACAAAAATATACACTTTCATACACTAATACACGAACATACACTATTACGTAAAAACTATAATATGTGGACTATTCCACTAGTTACAAACTTTTTGAACTGTTGTTATATACAAAAACTATAAAGGAATGTAATTCAACACACACTAGTTGTTTTACACAGCATGTACACAATTATACACGAATAATTTTATACTAATAATACTAATACAAGTACAAAAATTATTATTACATACACCATACACTAGAAAAACGTTTATGGTATAATATACAACAAAACAATTTTTTACACTAATATGTGTTCAAATACTACTTATATTTTGCCGCGTAATTCACGCTTACACAGACATATGAAATGAAAAGGATTTTTATAATTAAAATAACCAATAAATAATATACACTTTTATACACTAATACACGAACATACACTATTGATTAAAAATTGAAATATGTGTATTATTACATAATTTACATACTTTTTGAACTGATTTGTACCATAAAAAACCTACAAAAGAACGTACACAGACATACACGCATTGTTTTACATAGTATAAACTCAATTTTACACTAATAGTTACATATTAATACTAGTACTTATAAAAATAACAATTTTTTTATATATGCTTGCGCACACTATACACTAATAAAACGATAATAGTTATATACACTAACACAATTTTTTACACAAATTAGTGTTCAAGGACTATTAAATTTTCGCCACATAAATAACACTTAAACACTCATATGAAACAAACTGGACGTTTATAACTAAATAAAAAATTACAAAATATACACTTTTATACACTAATACACGAACATACACTATTACTTACAAGTTAAAATATGTATATTATTACACTAATTACATACTTCTTGATCAGTTACTGTATAAAACAACTGTAAAGGAATGTACACAGACATACAGTTATTGTTTTACAGAGTATATACACGATTATACACTATTAGTTATATATTAATACAAATAAATTTTTTTTGATATCCACTTACATACACTATACACTACAAAAACGAGTATGGCATGATATACATTATTACAGTTTTTTACATTAATTTTTGTTCAAGGACTTTAAATGTTTCCAGGTAATTTACAATTTTACGCAAATATGCAAAACACTGGTGTTTCTAGGTATATACACAATTACAAAAATTTACACTTTTATACACTAATACACGAACATACACTATTACGTAAAAACTATAATATGTGGACTATTCCACTAGTTACAAACTTTTTGAACTGTTGTTATATACAAAAACTATAAAGGAATGTAATTCAACACACACTAGTTGTTTTACACAGCATGTACACAATTATACACGAATAATTTTATACTAATAATACTAATACAAGTACAAAAATTATTATTACATACACCATACACTAGAAAAACGTTTATGGTATAATATACAACAAAACAATTTTTTACACTAATATGTGTTCAAATACTGTAATATGAGACACTTATACATACAAACAACAGACCATACGTACATTACTAAAACCACTCACACATAAACATAAACATACAAATTTACACACTCAAAATAAATACCAGATGATTTACCACCTACAGATGTGAGTAATGAGAATAATAAAAAAAAAAGAAATATAAAGAAAATTTTTCTTAAAATAATAAAATGGATTGTTAGTGGATTCCATTTTAAATCTTTAAAGGAACAAGACATGCTTTATAATTTTTTAAGATAAAAAGGATTTGAATATTTATTAATTTTATTAAGAAATAATTCAATATTTTTTAGAAGATTTAATTATAAAGAACTTCAACGATTTTAACAAATTTTAAAAAGGATTTTAAGATTTTAATAATTTTAAATATTTTAAATGTTTATTAAGAATTTCGAATAAAGAAACGTTGAATTTCGAGACCTTAAAACATTTGGATTTTTATTTACGAACCTTGGGTACAAAAAATGGTGCCGTGACCAGGATAATTTCAATAAAAAATTTCGATAGAAGATTTCAATAAATAAGTTCAACAATAAAATTGGGAAGGATATCAAAACAATAAAAAAGGACGAACCAGTGAAAAATCATCAAACAACATTCAATAAAATAAGTCAAGACCGAGAAAAAAAAGAGAGAAATCCAAAATAAAATATAAATCTTCTAAAATTTACAAAAAACAAATTATAAACAACTCACATCTGACAGGTATACTGACGTCGACTGGTAAGTCATCTATTACATACACATAAATAATCATCATCAACAAACAAAACAAATAGAAACATGAATAGACAGGTAGCACCGATTCTTGATTCCACTAAACTAGACGAAACAAACCTTAACTTCCAACTTAGAATACGGAAAAGCACAACAACAGGAAACGTAAGACAAAAAAGACAAAGATTACAAAAACTCATAGATAACGGGCGACAAATCGATCTAACTACATTACATAGATTTGACATGGACAAACAACTGACAGAGTGTCAAAACTATTTAGTAAAGTTAAGAAACGTAGAAAATTTAAATGAATTAGAAAAGTATAATGACGAAATTTTTGATGATCGGCTTAACAAAATTTTAACATTTTCATTACCCAACAAACCAGATAAAGTCGTAGGCTTTCAAAATTTAAGAGAGGGATTTGATATTTGGAAGGCTAATGGGTTGCATAATTTCGAAGTTGGACCTAATTTCGAGCAAAATTTAAATCCTGAAGAGGCACATTTAGGGAATAATTTCTTACCTGATCAACAACAAGGAATTCTTAATTATGATCAAATTAATCTTATGCATCACCCAGAAATGCAAAATCCTGTTCTTAGAAACGAAGCCCCTGACATATTAATACCAAATGCCGTAGGTAACAATAATCCTTTGTGTTTCCACCGTGAATTAAATTTTAATTGGACAAAAATTGCAAATCCAATAGAAAATGAATTAAAACAATTAACTATTACTGATGGACGTGACATTGACACACTAATACGAAATATTAAAATTATCAAACAGATACAGAAACGATACGCAGTTGATTTACCCTTGATGTTGTTAACTCCGTTTATGACTGGTTTCACAGAACAAATTTTTGAAAACTCTATTAGGAATAATCATAATTTCGATCAATTTCATCAAAATTTAGTAAACAAATTAATTACGCCAAAAATGAAAGAAATATTAAAATTAAAATTGTTATACCGAAACCAGACACAAACGGAAACCCTTGCGGAATATATGAAAGAAATTTTAGAGAATCATGATGTATTAAGACTAGATTTAACAGAAGGTGAGTTAATTAACGTAATTTTAACAGGTTTAAATGAAATATATGCCACACACATAGGCATAATTGGTAAACCCAATAATTTACAAGATTTTAATAAACTAGATGCTTATGTTTATGAAAGAGTTTATGCCAGAACTCTTAATGATCTTGGTTTATCAAAAATGAATAATACAAGCACCCTAAATACAACAGTACCTATTCAAGGTAAACAAAATACCTTGAAAGAAACAACATTTAATAACACCAGATCACAAACATCATCCACAACATTGAAGTGTTTTTATTGCAATAAATTAGGACACATTAAAAGAAAGTGTAGACTTTGGCAACGGAAAGAGAATTACCATGTTTCAAAAAACTAAATTCGTACAAATACGAACAACATAAACATATGGTACGTATTTGTAAAAATAATATAAACAAACATTTAAAAATAGATAAACAAAAGTCAACCCGTAATTACACTTTAAAGGCCTTAACAATAAAAATTAAAAATGATACCTTTAATGCTCTTATTGATTCTGGTTCAACCAATAATATTATTAGTCAAAAAATGTACAAACTTTTAAAAAATAATAATGCGATTATAAATGAGGAAAACTTTAACGCTATTTGTCTCACAGCTGACAGGTTTCCTTTAGAAATAAATAAACAAGTTTGGATTAAAATTATATTAAAAAAGATATCGTGGAAAATAAATTTTAAGGTCTTAACAAAAATACAACATAATATCATATTAGGCGTACATTTTTTACAAACAACGCATGCTATATTCAATGCGACGAAATCAATAATAACCTTCGAATGGTTAAAAAATCAACAATTTTATTTAACAGATATGCATCCAAATCAGATTAATAATGTAGAGCAATCTGAGTATATTAAAAATAAAATTATTACTTTATGCAAAGAATTCCCCGATGTACTCACTACTAAACTAGGATGTACAGATGTCTTGACATACGACATTAAACTCAAAAATAATGAAGTAATAAAATCAAGACCATATCCGTTGAATCCAATAAAAACACTTCAAATGAAACATCAGATAGATAAATTGTTAAAAGACAAAGTGATAAGAGAGAGTGTTTCACCTTATTCGTCCCCAGCGTTTCTAATTCCAAAACCCAATGGTACGAGTCGTTTGGTTGTAGACTATCGCTCGGTTAACTTAGCAATCGACTCAGAGGCACCACCTTTACCTAACATAAACCATGCATTTCAATGGTTTTCAGGTGCGCGATGGTTTAGCACACTAGATTTAGCCCAAGCATACCATCAAATACCATTGACATCTAAATCTCGCCAAATCACTGTATTTTGCACTCCGGATGGTTTATATGAATATGAAAGATTACCTTTCGGTTTATCAACTGGAGCGCAAGTCCTGACACGTCTCATGAACAAAATATTTGAAGACGTCAAGTATAAATTTGTATTCAATTATATGGATGACATATTAATATATTCCAAAAGTTTTCCAGAACACATGAAACACATTAGAATAGTACTGTCGATTCTACGAAAAGCCGGCATTACTGTTAATCCCGATAAAGTGACATTCGCAGTAAACGAGATACCATTTCTTGGACACACCTTATCCTATAAAGGAGTCTCTATAGATTCAACTAGGACACAGAAAATATTGGAGTATCCTGAACCCAAGTCTGTGAAACAGGTACATCGGTATTGTGGTATGATTAACTATTTTTCTAAATTTATTAAAAATTATGCTGATCGAATAGAACCTCTAAACAAATTACGTCGCAAAAACACTCAGTTCATCTGGGGAGACTCACAGAAAACCGCGTTTGAAGATCTTAAACAGGCAATTGCTAATCCCCCGGTACTAGCAATACCAGACTTCTCCAAAACTTTTATTTTACAAACAGATGCATCTGATACAGGTCTAGGAGCTGTACTGCTTCAAGAACAAGAAGGGTCTAGACGACCCATAGCGTACGCCTCTAAGACGTTGACGGCGTCCGAAAGGAAGTTTTCTGCATATGAACGAGAGTGTCTTGCAGTTGTTTTTGCGACAGATCGTTTTAGAACTTATCTAACACACCGCGAATTCCTCTTAGAAACCGACAACCAAGCATTAGCCTGGCTTCTTTCCAGACCTAAACAGTTAGGCAGATTAGCTAGGTGGCTACTCCGATTATCTGTTTTTAAATTCAAAATTAATCACATCCGAGGTTCCGATAATAATGTTGCCGATGCGTTATCAAGGATGTATAGTTCTACTGGTGACGATACTGCAAAAAATATATCTTATATCAACGCCTTATTGTCACAGTTTCCTCTATCTTTTACAGACATACGGAAACATCAAGAACAGGATAATTTTATCCTACAGCAAAAACGAAAGATGGATAACAAATTTTGTTTATCAAAAGGAGTATTATGTCTGAAGGACAAAAACAATAATCCGGTCAAAATAGTTCTTCCTAATTCTTTAAAAGACTTAATGTTTAAATATTTCCATCATTCTGAAATAGGTGGACACTTAGGTGTCGCTAAAACCATTCACAAAATAACGCGACATTTTTACTGGCAAGATATATATAAAGAAATTCCTTTAAAGGTGAATGCTTGTGCTACTTGTCAGCGAAGCAAACCTGGCATGAATTACAAATGGGGGAATCTTATTTCCAGGGTTCCAACAACACCGTTTGATACACTGTTTATTGATACGGTTGGTAGTCTACCAAAAACCAACCAAGGATATAAATATATACTGGTTGTGGTAGACAGCTTTTCGAAATTTACATGGTTAGCTCCATAAAAATACAAATACGTCTTCAATTATAGAAGAATTAAAACGTATTTTTCAAAATTATTCAATTCCACGATTAATCGTCACAGATAACGCCAAAACATTTAATTCGGCAATTTTTAAAAACTTTTGTTTCAACCTGGGCATTAAAAGGACCACACTCTCTCCTTATCACCCACAACCATCTCATGCTGAACGATTAAACAGAAATCTCAGGTCTATTCTTATTGCGTATCATGCAACTACACAAACGACCTGGGATAAATCTCTCTTTTGGTTTCAGTTGGCTTTTAATATGGCACAACATACAGCCCACGGGGTATGTCCGTTTGACATATTACATAATTTTCCAGCTCAAACACCCTTGGATAGAGCATGGAATATCCAAGACATCCTTCATCGGAATCCTATACGTTCAAGCAACTTGATGAGTACAATTAGAAGACGACTAATTCAATCTCATCATGATATGGCCCGTAGATATAATGCTACGCGTCATCCAAATCCGTTTTCGGTGGGAGATAAAGTTTTACTTAAGACTCATCCCGTAAGTTCGAAACGGAAAAATATTTGTGCGAAAATGGCATACCGATGGTCGGAACCATTTTATATCATAGGTTTCTCCACACCCGTTACAGCCTTAATCCGTAAGACTGTTGGGGGAGAGATAACTAAAGAACACATTTCTAATCTTAAAAAAGTTACATAATTTACTAAGATTGGAATTATTCTTAGGTGACGTATGTCGCGACACTCGAGCTTGAGATGATTGTACTAATTATATGTCCGATGTTTGCATGATGTGTGGATGTGTTGTGTACGGGGCCCCGAATGAACGAAACATACCGTCTCAAGCCGACAACTGCTACGTACTTGCCTTCCTTTTTCACATTTAAGCACCCACCCCTTATCCTTTTTTGCTTATGCATTTCCCCCGGATGAGGGGAAGATTGTAATATGAGACACTTATACATACAAACAACAGACCATACGTACATTACTAAAACCACTTACACATAAACATAAACATACAAATTTACACACTCAAAATAAATACCACATGATTTACCACCTACAGATGTGAGTAATGAGAATAATAAAAAAAAAAGAAATAAAAAGAAAATTTTTCTTAAAATAATAAAATGGATTGTTAGTGGATTCCATTTTAAATCTTTTAAGGAACAAGACATGCTTTATAATTTTTTAAGATAAAAAGGATTTGAATATTTATTAATTTTATTAAGAAATAATTCAATAATTTTTAGAAGATTTAATTATAAAGAACTTCAACGATTTTAACAAATTTTAAAAAGGATTTTAAGATTTTAATAATTTTAAATATTTTAAATGTTTATTAAGAATTTCGAATAAAGAAACGTTGAATTTCGAGACCTTAAAACATTTGGATTTTTATTTACGAACCTTGGGTACAATACTACTTATATTTTGCCGCGTAATTCACGCTTACACAGACATATGAAATGAAAAGGATTTTTATAATTAAAATAACCAATAAATAATATACACTTTTATACACTAATACACGAACATACACTATTATTTAAAAATTGAAATATGTGTATTATTACATAATTTACATACTTTTTGAACTGATTTGTCATAAAAAACCTACAAAAGAACGTACAAAGACATACACTAATTGTTTTACATAGTATAAACTCAATTTTACACTAATAGTTACATATTAATACTAGTACTTATAAAAATAACAATTTTTTTTATATATACTTGCGTACACTATACACTAATAAAACGATAATAGTTATATACACTAACACAATTTTTTACACAAATTAGTGTTCAAGGACTATTAAATTTTCGCCACATAAATAACACTTAAACACTCATATGAAACAAACTGGACGTTTATAACTAAATAAAAAATTACAAAATATACACTTTTATACACTAATACACGAACATACACTATTACTTACAAGTTAAAATATGTATATTATTACACTAATTACATACTTCTTGATCAGTTACTGTATAAAACAACTGTAAAGGAATGTACACAGACATACAGTTCTTGTTTTACAGAGTATATACACGATTATACACTATTAGTTATATATTAATACAAATAATTTTTTTTTGATATGCACTTACATACACTATACACTACAAAAACGAGTATGGCATGATATACATTATTACAGTTTTTTACATTAATTTTTGTTCAAGGACTTTAAATGTTTCCAGGTAATTTACAATTTTACACAAATATGCAAAACACTGGTGTTTCTAGGTATATACACAATTACAAAAATATATACACGAACATACACTATTACGTAAAAACTATAATATGTGGACTATTCCACTAGTTACAAACTTTTTGAACTGTTGTTATATACAAAAACTATAAAGGAATGTAATTCAACACACACTAGTTGTTTTACACAGCATGTACACAATTATTTACGAATAATTTTATACTATTAATACTAATACAAGTACAAAAATTATTATTACATACACCATACACTAGAAAAACGTTTATGGTATAATATACAACAAAACAATTTTTTACACTAATATGTGTTCAAATACTACTTATATTTTGCCGCGTAATTCACGCTTACACAGACATATGAAATGAAAAGGAATTTTATAATTAAAATAACCAATAAATAATATACACTTTTATACACTAATACACGAACATACACTATTATTTAAAAATTGAAATATGTGTATTATTACATATTTTCCATACTTTTTGAACTGATTTGTCATAAAAAACCTACAAAAGAACGTACACAGACATACACTAATTGTTTTACATAGTATAAACTCAATTTTACACTAATAGTTACATATTAATACTAGTACTTATAAAAATAACAATTATTTTTATATATACTTGCGTACACTATACACTAATAAAACGATAATAGTTATATACACTAACACAATTTTTTACACAAATTAGTGTTCAAGGACTATTAAATTTTCGCCACATAAATAACACTTAAACACTCATATGAAACAAACTGGACGTTTATAACTAAATAAAAAATTACAAAATATACACTTTTATACACTAATACACGAACATACACTATTACTTACAAGTTAAAATATGTATATTATTACACTAATTACATACTTCTTGATCAGTTACTGTATAAAACAACTGTAAAGGAATGTACACAGACATACAGTTATTGTTTTACAGAGAATATACACGATTATACACTATTAGTTATATATTAATACAAATAAATTTTTTTTGATATGCACTTACATACACTATACACTACAAAAACGAGTATGGCATGATATACATTATTACAGTTTTTTACATTAATTTTTGTTCAAGGACTTTCAATGTTTCCAGGTAATTTACAATTTTACACAAATATGCAAAACACTGGTGTTTCCAGGTATATACACAATTACAAAAATATACACTTTTATACACTAATACACGAACATACACTATTACGTAAAAACTATAATATGTGGATTATTCCACTAGTTACAAACTTTTTGAACTGTTGTTATATACAAAAACTATAAAGGAATGTAATTCAACACACACTACTTTTTTTACACAGCATGTAAACAATTATACACGAATAATTTTATACTAATAATACTAATACAAGTACAAAAAATATTATTACATACACCATACACTAGAAAAACGTTTATGGTATAATATACAACAAAACAATTTTTTACACTAATATGTGTTCAAATACTACTTATATTTTGCCGTGTAATTCACGCTTACACAGACATATGAAATGAAAAGGATTTTTATAATTAAAATAACCAATAAATAATATACACTTTTATACACTAATACACAAACATACACTATTATTTAAAAATTGAAATATGTGTATTATTACATAATTTACATACTTTTTGAACTGATTTGTCATAAAAAACCTACAAAAGAACGTACAAAGACATACACTAATTGTTTTACATAGTATAAACTCAATTTTACACTAATAGTTCCATATTAATACTAGTACTTATAAAAATAACAATTTTTTTTATATATACTTGCGTACACTATACACTAATAAAACGATAATAGTTATATACACTAACACAATTTTTTACACAAATTAGTGTTCAAGGACTATTAAATTTTCGCCACATAAATAACACTTAAACACTCATATGAAACAAACTGGACGTTTATAACTATATAAAAAATTTTAAAATATACACTTTTATACACTAATACACGAACATACACTATTACTTACAAGTTAAAATACGTATATTATTACACTAATTACATACTTCTTGATCAGTTACTGTATAAAACAACTGTAAAGGAATGTACACAGACATACAGTTATTGTTTTACAGAGTATATACACGACTATACACTATTAGTTATATATTAATACAAATAAATTTTTTTTGATATGCACTTACATACACTATACACTACAAAAACGAGTATGGCATGATATACATTATTACAGTTTTTTACATTAATTTTTGTTCAAGGACTTTCAATGTTTCCAGGTAATTTACAATTTTACACAAATATGCAAAACACTGGTGTTTCTAGGTATATACACAATTACAAAAATATACACTTTTATACACTAATACACGAACATACACTATTACGTAAAAACTATAATATGTGGACTATTCCACTAGTTACAAACTTTTTGAACTGTTGTTATATACAAAAACTATAAAGGAATGTAATTCAACACACACTAGTTGTTTTACACAGCATGTAAACAATTATACACGAATAATTTTATACTAATAATACTAATACAAGTACAAAAATTATTATTACATACACCATACACTAGAAAAACGTTTATGGTATAATATACAACAAAACAATTTTTTACACTAATATGTGTTCAAATACTACTTATATTTTGCCGCGTAATTCACGCTTACACAGACATATGAAATGAAAAGGAATTTTATAATTAAAATAACCAATAAATAATATAAACTTTTATACACTAACACACGAACATACACTATTATTTAAAAATTGAAATATGTGTATTATTACATAATTTACATATTTTTGAACTGATTTGTCATAAAAAACCTACAAAAGAACGTACACAGACATACACTAATTGTTTTACATAGTATAAACTCAATTTTACACTAATAGTTACATATTATTACTAGTACTTATAAAAATAACAATTATTTGTATATATACTTGCGTACACTATACACTAATAAAACGATAATAGTTATATACACTAACACAATTTTTTACACAAATTAGTGTTCAAGGACTATTAAATTTTCGCCACATAAATAACACTTAAACACTCATATGAAACAAACTGGACGTTTATAACTATATAAAAAATTTTAAAATATACACTTTTATACACTAATACACGAACATACACTATTACTTACAAGTTAAAATACGTATATTATTACACTAATTACATACTTCTTGATCAGTTACTGTATAAAACAACTGTAAAGGAATGTACACAGACATACAGTTATTGTTTTACAGAGTATATACACGAGTATACACTATTAGTTATATATTAATACAAATAAATTTTTTTTGATATGCACTTACATACACTATACACTACAAAAACGAGTATGGCATGATATACATTATTACAGTTTTTTACATTAATTTTTGTTCAAGGACTTTCAATGTTTCCAGGTAATTTACAATTTTACACAAATATGCAAAACACTGGTGTTTCTAGGTATATACACAATTACAAAAATATACACTTTTATACACTAATACACGAACATACACTATTACGTAAAAACTATAATATGTGGACTATTCCACTAGTTACAAACTTTTTGAACTGTTGTTATATACAAAAACTATAAAGGAATGTAATTCAACACACACTAGTTGTTTTACACAGCATGTAAACAATTATACACGAATAATTTTATACTAATAATACTAATACAAGTACAAAAATTATTATTACATACACCATACACTAGAAAAACGTTTATGGTATAATATACAACAAAACAATTTTTTACACTAATATGTGTTCAAATACTACTTATATTTTGCCGCGTAATTCACGCTTACACAGACATATGAAATGAAAAGGAATTTTATAATTAAAATAACCAATAAATAATATAAACTTTTATACACTAACACACGAACATACACTATTATTTAAAAATTGAAATATGTGTATTATTACATAATTTACATATTTTTGAACTGATTTGTCATAAAAAACCTACAAAAGAATGTACACAGACATACACTAATTGTTTTACATAGTATAAACTTAATTTTACACTAATAGTTACATATTATTACTAGTACTTATAAAAATAACAATTATTTGTATATATACTTGCGTACACTATACACTAATAAAACGATAATAGTTATATACACTAACACAATTTTTTACACAAATTAGTGTTCAAGGACTATTAAATTTTCGCCACATAAATAACACTTAAACACTCATATGAAACAAACTGGACGTTTATAACTATATAAAAAATTTTAAAATATACACTTTTATACACTAATACACGAACATACACTATTACTTACAAGTTAAAATACGTATATTATTACACTAATTACATACTTCTTGATCAGTTACTGTATAAAACAACTGTAAAGGAATGTACACAGACATACAGTTATTGTTTTACAGAGTATATACACGATTATACACTACTAGTTATATATTAATACAAATAAATTTTTTTTGATATGCACTTACATACACTATACACTACAAAAACGAGTATGGCATGATATACATTATTACAGTTTTTTACATTAATTTTTGTTCAAGGACTTTCAATGTTTCCAGGTAATTTACAATTTTACTCAAATATGAAACAAACTGGACGTTTATAACTAAATAAAAAATTACAAAATATATACACTTTTATACACTAATACACGAACATACACTATTACTTACAAGTTAAAATATGTATATTATTACACTAATTACATACTTCTTGATCAGTTACTTTATAAAACAACTGTAAAGGAATGTACACAGACATACAGTTATTGTTTTACAGAGTATATACACAATTATACACTATTAGTTATATAATAATACAAATAAATTTTTTTTGATATGCACTTACATACACTATACACTACAAAAACGAGTATGGCATGATATACATTATTACAGTTTTTTACATTAATTTTTGTTTAAAGACTTTCAATGTTTCCAGGTAATTTACAATTTTACACAAATATGCAAAACACTGGTGTTTCTAGGTATATACACAATTACAAAAATATACACTTTTATACACTTATACACGAACATACACTATTACGTAAAAACTATAATATGTGGACTATTCCACTAGTTACAAACTTTTTGAACTAATGTTATATACAAAAACTATAAAGGAATGTAATTCAACACACACTGGTTGTTTTACACAGCATGTACACAATTATACACGAATAATTTTATACTAATAATACTAATACAAGTAGAAAAATTATTATTACATACACCATACACTAGAAAAACGTTTATGGTATAATATACAACAAAACAATTTTTACACTAATATGTGTTCAAATACTACTTATATTTTGCCGCGTAATTCACGCTTACACAGACATGTGAAATGAAAAGGATTTTTATAATTAAAATAACCAATAAATAATATACACTTTTATACACTAATACACGAACATACACTATTATTTAAAAATTGAAATATGTGTATTATTACATAATTTACATACTTTTTGAACTGATTTGTCATAAAAAACCTACAAAAGAACGTACACAGACATACACTAATTGTTTTACATAGTATAAACTCAATTTTACACTAATAGTTACATATTAATACTAGTACTTATAAAAATAACAATTATTTTTATATATACTTGCGTACACTATACACTAATAAAATGATAATAGTTATATACACTAACACAATTTTTTACACAAAATAGTGTTCAAGGACTATTAAATTTTCGCCACATAAATAACACTTAAACACTCATATGAAACAAACTGGACGTTTATAACTAAATAAAAAATTACAAAATATACACTTTTATACACTAATACACGAACATTACTGCTGTGTAAAACAACTAGTGTGTGTTGAATTAGATTCCTTTATAGTTTTTGTATATAACAACAGTTCAAAAAGTTTGTAACTAGTGGAATAGTCCACATATTATAGTTTTTACGTATTAGTGTATGTTCGTGTATTAGTGTATAAAAGTGTATATTTTTGTAATTGTGTATATACCTAGAAACACCAGTGTTTTGCATATTTGTGTAAAATTGTAAATTACCTGGAAACATTTAAAGTCCTTGAACAAAAATAAAAGTAAAAAACTGTAATAATGTATATCATGCCATACTCGTTTTTGTAGAGAGTAGTGTATGTAAGTGCATATCAAAAAAAATTTATTTGTTTTAATATATAACTTAGAGTGTATAATCGTGTATATACTCTGTAAAACAATAACTGTATGTCTGTGTACATTCCTTTACAGTTGTTTTATACAGTAACTGATCAAGAAGTATGTAATTAGTGTAATAATATACATATTTTAACTTGTAAGTAATAGTGTATGTTCGTGTATTAGTGTATAAAAAAGTATATTTTGTAATTTTTTATTTAGTTATAAACGTCCAGTTTGTTTCATATGAATCTTTAAGTGTTATTTATGTGGCGAAAATTTAATAGTCCTTGAACACTAATTTGTGTAAAAAATTGTGTTAGTGTATATAACTATTATCGTTTTATTAGTGTATAGTGTACGCAAGTATATATAAACAAAATTGTTATTTTTATAAGTACTAGTATTAATATGTAACTATTAGTGTAAAATTGAGTTTATACTATGTAAAACAATTAGTGTATGTCTGTGTACGTTCTTTTGTAGGTTTTTTATGGTACAAATCAGTTCAAAAAGTATGTAAATTATGTAATAATACACACTGTATACACACTTATGTAATAATACACTGATTACAGGCCTAAAACTCTATAAAATCACAGTCCTTCGGAAAATCATGTACTTTCGACTCTCCGAATGACACCACCTGTATTTCATTATCAACAGGGTTTGATTGTAAAATGAAATTCATGAATCTCAGATGAGATAACTCTGACTAGTGTCATTTATACCTCTACCTCTTCTGTTCTTACGTGCTTTAGTCATATAATTGGCTGACCCTGTGATAAAAATGAATACATATTTACAGTCAGGAACTAGCAAATTACGTGAAAAAAATGTTTAACACTCTACCTTTTCATTATGGCCACAATAAATTTCATCCATCTTAAAATACAGGAACTAATGAAATAAGAGTAAAGCCAGAAAACTTTTTTCGAAATTACATCGGTTATTATATCATCATTTTGTCAGACCGTTGATTATTATTTTTCGACTAATGCTCGTTGGTAGAGCAAAATAGTTTTCTTGTTATAAAACGGATTAATGAGGTATATTTTCTTCCCCGGTAGGATATTGACTTTGTTTCGTCTCAAGATATTTTGAATTAGATTTTTTAGTTGCCTTCTACGTATCGTAATATTTATTTACCGTTGTATAAAGTCATTCCCTTAAAAATATAATACATTACTGGCCGAAAATTAGGTTATAAAAATCGAACAACTAGGAAAAATAGATAACTGTCATTTGTTTTTTTTCTTTGTTACGGTATCGAATGAACACTCGTGATTTTTTAAAAACCCGTGTTAACATTTAGCAGCAACAGAAACCAATTTTTAATTTCCTTAAGAACTCGAAAGATCTCTACAATGGGGTTCTACATATTTCGTAAGTGACATTTACCTAGAAAATATGAATCTCATTAAAAGGGACCTTCATATGTTCTGCCCTACCGTTAAAAGCTAGAAGTTGACATTGGGTGTGGACTTTACATTACAATAAAACTCGACGTGACGCCCAGAATCAGTACGGACCAATCAGAAAGCAGCATATCCTGACGAATGACGTAACGCTCAAGACACTTTGTCATTGGTTGACATCGGTGTGACGTAGTACAGTAATATAAACTCTCTGATTGGACAATATTAACCAATCAAAATGACGCAAAAGAAGACATCTGATTGGTTAAAACTGTGCTTTCTTATTGGCCGAAAATACGAGACTCTGATTGGGCAATTATTACCTGAGCCGTTGACGTCACATGCGCATCACACTCAACTTGGCCCGACTTACTCACGCAACCCTAATAGATCGTTTGTTGAATACCGTTTATATTTTGATACATATAGGCTATTTTTGTTTCTGTTAAACACAATAATAGCATAGGTCAAATATGATTTGTCAAGTAACGTCTTGTGAAGTCTATTTTTCGTTGATTTAGGATCTGTTAGTTAACGGGAAATTTATAAGCAATATTTATATATTCTACACAGACAGTGAAAAATTATAAACTTTCAACACCTGATTCGTACAGATGAGATAAATAAAAAATAATTACGCGACAGCATTCGCTTAATTAACGTAGCGAAAGTATAAGCAGAAAAATTACGATCCCGATAGCTGTGTGATTTTATAGAGTTTTAGGCCTGTAATCAGTGTCTATGTAGGCAGCTTGTTCGAATATTACAATTTTATAAGCATTATCAGATGCGACTTTTTAACGTTCCGAAACCGAACAATTCATGCGTTCTCTTAAGCAAGGTAGGCTAATAAAATTACTTATTTTCAATCCAATTTGGCAGTAAACTAAAATGCTGGCTGTTGAAATAGTTGTGCAATGAAAGTTGTTTTTTAGGTAAGTAGCGGACAAGGTGGTTTCAACCTCTAAAATCTTTTCTGAGTGAGATGAGTTGAGTTGGTTTACATGGTCTTCTCACAGCGTTTATAATTATACTTATCAGAATGCCAGTCCTTCGGAAAATCATGTACTTTCGACTCTCCGAATGAGACCACCTGTATTTCATTATCAACAGGGTTTAATTGTAAAATGAAATTCATGAATCTCAGATGAGATAACTCTGACTAGTGTCATTTATACCTCTACCTCTTCTGTTCTTACGTGCTTTAGTCATATAATTGGCTGACCCTGTGATAAAAATAAATACATATTTACAGTCAGGAACTAGCAAATTACGTGAAAAAAATGTTTAACACTCTACCTTTTCATTATGGCCACAATAAATTTCATCCATCTTAAAATACAGGAACTAATGAAATAAGAGTAAAGCCAGAAAACTTTTTTCGAAATTACATCGGTTATTATACCATCATTTTGTCAGACCGTTGATTATTATTTTTCGACTAATGCTCGTTGGTAGAGCAAAATAGTTTTCTTGTTATAAAACGGATTAATGAGGTATATTTTCTTACCCGGTAGGATATTGACTTTGTTTCGTCTCAAGATATTTTGAATTAGATTTTTCAGTTGCCTTCTACGTATCGTAATATTTATTTACCGTTGTATAGTCATTCCCTTAAAAATATAATACATTACTGGCCAAAAATTAGGTTATAAAAATCGAACAACTAGGAAAAATAGATAACTGTCATTTGTTTTTTTTCTTTGTTACGGTATCGAATAAACACTCGTGATTTTTTAAAAACCCGTGTTAACATTTAGGAGCAACAGAAACCAATTTTTAATTTCCTTAAGAACTCGAAAGATCTCTACAATGGGGTTCTACATATTTCGTAAGTGACATTTACCTAGAAAATATGAATCTCATTAAAAGGGACCTTCATATGTTCTGCCCTACCGTCAAAAAAGCTAGAAGTTGACATTGGGTGTGGAATTTACATTACAATAACACTCGACGTGACGCCCAGAATCAGTACGGACCAATCAGAAAGCAGCATATCCTGACGAATGACGAAACGCTCAAGACACTTTGTCATTGGTTGACATCGGTGTGACGTAGTACAGTAATATAAACTCTCTGATTGGACAATATTAACCAATCAAAATGACGCAAAAGAAGACATCTGATTGGTTAAAACTGTGCTTTCTTATTGGCCGAAAATACGAGACTCTGATTGGGCAATTATTACCTGAGCCGTTGACGTCACATGCGCATCACACTCAACTTGGCCCGACTTACTCACGCAACCCTAATAGATCGTTTGTTGAATACCGTTTATATTTTGATACATATAGGCTATTTTTGTTTCTGTTAAACACAATAATAGCATAGGTCAAATATGATTTGTCAAGTAACGTCTTGTGAAGTCTATTTTTCGTTGATTTAGGATCTGTTAGTTAACGGGAAATTTATAAGCAATATTTATATATTCTACACAGACAGTGAAAAATTATAAACTTTCAACACCTGATTCGTACAGATGAGATAAATAAAAAATAATTACGCGACAGCATTCGCTTAATTAACGTAGCGAAAGTATAAGCAGAAAAATTACGATCCCGATAGCTGTGTGATTTTATAGAGTTTTAGGCCTGTAATCAGTGTCTATGTAGGCAGCTTGTTCGAATATTACAATTTTATAAGCATTATCAGATGCGACTTTTTAACGTTCCGAAACCGAACAATTCATGCGTTCTCTTAAGCAAGGTAGGCTAATAAAATTACTTATTTTCAATCCAATTTGGCAGTAAACTAAAATGCTGGCTGTTGAAATTGTTGTGCAATGAAAGTTGTTTTTTAGGTAAGTAGCGGACAAGGTGGTTTCAACCTCTAAAATCTTTTCTGAGTGAGATGAGTTGAGTTGGTTTACATGGTCTTCTCACAGCGTTTATAATTATACTTATCAGAATGCCAGTCCTTCGGAAAATCATGTACTTTCGACTCTCCGAATGACACCACCTGTATTTCATTATCAACAGGGTTTGATTGTAAAATGAAATTCATGAATCTCAGATGAGATAACTCTGACTAGTGTCATTTATACCTCTACCTCTTCTGTTCTTACGTGCTTTAGTCATATAATTGGCTGACCCTGTGATAAAAATGAATACATATTTACAGTCAGGAACTAGCAAATTACGTGAAAAAAATGTTTAACACTCTACCTTTTCATTATGGCCACAATAAATTTCATCCATCTTAAAATACAGGAACTAATGAAATAAGAGTAAAGCCAGAAAACTTTTTTTCGAAATTACATCGGTTATTATATCATCATTTTGTCAGACCGTTGATTATTATTTTTCGACTAATGCTCGTTGGTAGAGCAAAATAGTTTTCTTGTTATAAAACGGATTAATGAGGTATATTTTCTTACCCGGTAGGATATTGACTTTGTTTCGTCTCAAGATATTTTGAATTAGATTTTTCAGTTGCCTTCTCCGTATCGTAATATTTATTTACCGTTGTATAAAGTCATTCCCTTAAAAATATAATACATTACTGGCCAAAAATTAGGTTATAAAAATCGAACAACTAGGAAAAATAGATAACTGTCATTTGTTTTGTTTCTTTGTTACGGTATCGAATGAACACTCGTGATTTTTTAAAAACCCGTGTTAACATTTAGCAGCAACAGAAACCAATTTTTAATTTCCTTAAGAACTCGAAAGATCTCTACAATGGGGTTCTACATATTTCGTAAGTGACATTTACCTAGAAAATATGAATCTCATTAAAAGGGACCTTCATATGTTCTGCCCTACCGTTAAAAGCTAGAAGTTGACATTGGGTGTGGACTTTACATTACAATAACACTCGACGTGACGCCCAGAATCAGTACGGACCAATCAGAAAGCAGCATATCCTGACGAATGACGTAACGCTCAAGACACTTTGTCATTGGTTGACATCGGTGTGACGTAGTACAGTAATATAAACTCTCTGATTGGACAATATTAACCAATCAAAATGACGCAATAGAAGACATCTGATTGGTTAAAACTGTGCTTTTTTATTGGCCGAAAATACGAGACTCTGATTGGGCAATTATTACCTGAGCCGTTGACGTCACATGCGCATCACACTCAACTTGGCCCGACTTACTCACGCAACCCTAATAGATCGTTTGTTGAATACCGTTTATATTTTGATACATATAGGCTATTTTTGTTTCTGTTAAACACAATAATAGCATAGGTCAAATATGATTTGTCAAGTAACGTCTTGTGAAGTCTATTTTTCGTTGATTTAGGATCTGTTAGTTAACGGGAAATTTATAAGCAATATTTATATATTCTACACAGACAGTGAAAAATTATAAACTTTCAACACCTGATTCGTACAGATGAGATAAATAAAAAAAAATTACGCGACAGCATTCGCTTAATTAACGTAGCGAAAGTATAAGCAGAAAAATTACGATCCCGATAGCTGTGTGATTTTATAGAGTTTTAGGCCTGTAATCAGTGTCTATGTAGGCAGCTTGTTCGAATATTACAATTTTATAAGCATTATCAGATGCGACTTTTTAACGTTCCGAAACCGAACAATTCATGCGTTCTCTTAAGCAAGGTAGGCTAATAAAATTACTTATTTTCAATCCAATTTGGCAGTAAACTAAAATGCTGGCTGTTGAAATTGTTGTGCAATGAAAGTTGTTTTTTAGGTAAGTAGCGGACAAGGTGGTTTCAACCTCTAAAATCTTTTCTGAGTGAGATGAGTTGAGTTGGTTTACATGGTCTTCTCACAGCGTTTATAATTATACTTATCAGAATGCCAGTCCTTCGGAAAATCATGTACTTTCGACTCTCCGAATGAGACCACCTGTATTTCATTATCAACAGGGTTTAATTGTAAAATGAAATTCATGAATCTCAGATGAGATAACTCTGACTAGTGTCATTTATACCTCTACCTCTTCTGTTCTTACGTGCTTTAGTCATATAATTGGCTGACCCTGTGATAAAAATGAATACATATTTACAGTCAGGAACTAGCAAATTACGTGAAAAAAATGTTTAACACTCTACCTTTTCATTATGGCCACAATAAATTTCATCCATCTTAAAATACAGGAACTAATGAAATAAGAGTAAAGCCAGAAAACTTTTTTCGAAATTACATCGGTTATTATACCATCATTTTGTCAGACCGTTGATTATTATTTTTCGACTAATGCTCGTTGGTAGAGCAAAATAGTTTTCTTGTTATAAAACGGATTAATGAGGTATATTTTCTTACCCGGTAGGATATTGACTTTGTTTCGTCTCAAGATATTTTGAATTAGATTTTTCAGTTGCCTTCTACGTATCGTAATATTTATTTACCGTTGTATAGTCATTCCCTTAAAAATATAATACATTACTGGCCAAAAATTAGGTTATAAAAATCGAACAACTAGGAAAAATAGATAACTGTCATTTGTTTTTTTTCTGTGTTACGGTATCGAATAAACACTCGTGATTTTTTAAAAACCCGTGTTAACATTTAGGAGCAACAGAAACCAATTTTTAATTTCCTTAAGAACTCGAAAGATCTCTACAATGGGGTTCTACATATTTCGTAAGTGACATTTACCTAGAAAATATGAATCTCATTAAAAGGGACCTTCATATGTTCTGCCCTACCGTCAAAAAAGCTAGAAGTTGACATTGGGTGTGGAATTTACATTACAATAACACTCGACGTGACGCCCAGAATCAGTACGGACCAATCAGAAAGCAGCATATCCTGACGAATGACGAAACGCTCAAGACACTTTGTCATTGGTTGACATCGGTGTGACGTAGTACAGTAATATAAACTCTCTGATTGGACAATATTAACCAATCAAAATGACGCAAAAGAAGACATCTGATTGGTTAAAACTGTGCTTTCTTATTGGCCGAAAATACGAGACTCTGATTGGGCAATTATTACCTGAGCCGTTGACGTCACATGCGCATCACACTCAACTTGGCCCGACTTACTCACGCAACCCTAATAGATCGTTTGTTGAATACCGTTTATATTTTGATACATATAGGCTATTTTTGTTTCTGTTAAACACAATAATAGCATAGGTCAAATATGATTTGTCAAGTAACGTCTTGTGAAGTCTATTTTTCGTTGATTTAGGATCTGTTAGTTAACGGGAAATTTATAAGCAATATTTATATATTCTACACAGACAGTGAAAAATTATAAACTTTCAACACCTGATTCGTACAGATGAGATAAATAAAAAATAATTACGCGACAGCATTCGCTTAATTAACGTAGCGAAAGTATAAGCAGAAAAATTACGATCCCGATAGCTGTGTGATTTTATAGAGTTTTAGGCCTGTAATCAGTGTCTATGTAGGCAGCTTGTTCGAATATTACAATTTTATAAGCATTATCAGATGCGACTTTTTAACGTTCCGAAACCGAACAATTCATGCGTTCTCTTAAGCAAGGTAGGCTAATAAAATTACTTATTTTCAATCCAATTTGGCAGTAAACTAAAATGCTGGCTGTTGAAATTGTTGTGCAATGAAAGTTGTTTTTTAGGTAAGTAGCGGACAAGGTGGTTTCAACCTCTAAAATCTTTTCTGAGTGAGATGAGTTGAGTTGGTTTACATGGTCTTCTCACAGCGTTTATAATTATACTTATCAGAATGCCAGTCCTTCGGAAAATCATGTACTTTCGACTCTCCGAATGACACCACCTGTATTTCATTATCAACAGGGTTTGATTGTAAAATGAAATTCATGAATCTCAGATGAGATAACTCTGACTAGTGTCATTTATACCTCTACCTCTTCTGTTCTTACGTGCTTTAGTCATATAATTGGCTGACCCTGTGATAAAAATGAATACATATTTACAGTCAGGAACTAGCAAATTACGTGAAAAAAATGTTTAACACTCTACCTTTTCATTATGGCCACAATAAATTTCATCCATCTTAAAATACAGGAACTAATGAAATAAGAGTAAAGCCAGAAAACTTTTTTTCGAAATTACATCGGTTATTATATCATCATTTTGTCAGACCGTTGATTATTATTTTTCGACTAATGCTCGTTGGTAGAGCAAAATAGTTTTCTTGTTATAAAACGGATTAATGAGGTATATTTTCTTACCCGGTAGGATATTGACTTTGTTTCGTCTCAAGATATTTTGAATTAGATTTTTCAGTTGCCTTCTCCGTATCGTAATATTTATTTACCGTTGTATAAAGTCATTCCCTTAAAAATATAATACATTACTGGCCAAAAATTAGGTTATAAGAATCGAACAACTAGGAAAAATAGATAACTGTCATTTGTTTTGTTTCTTTGTTACGGTATCGAATGAACACTCGTGATTTTTTAAAAACCCGTGTTAACATTTAGCAGCAACAGAAACCAATTTTTAATTTCCTTAAGAACTCGAAAGATCTCTACAATGGGGTTCTACATATTTCGTAAGTGACATTTACCTAGAAAATATGAATCTCATTAAAAGGGACCTTCATATGTTCTGCCCTACCGTTAAAAGCTAGAAGTTGACATTGGGTGTGGACTTTACATTACAATAACACTCGACGTGACGCCCAGAATCAGTACGGACCAATCAGAAAGCAGCATATCCTGACGAATGACGTAACGCTCAAGACACTTTGTCATTGGTTGACATCGGTGTGACGTAGTACAGTAATATAAACTCTCTGATTGGACAATATTAACCAATCAAAATGACGCAATAGAAGACATCTGATTGGTTAAAACTGTGCTTTTTTATTGGCCGAAAATACGAGACTCTGATTGGGCAATTATTACCTGAGCCGTTGACGTCACATGCGCATCACACTCAACTTGGCCCGACTTACTCACGCAACCCTAATAGATCGTTTGTTGAATACCGTTTATATTTTGATACATATAGGCTATTTTTGTTTCTGTTAAACACAATAATAGCATAGGTCAAATATGATTTGTCAAGTAACGTCTTGTGAAGTCTATTTTTCGTTGATTTAGGATCTGTTAGTTAACGGGAAATTTATAAGCAATATTTATATATTCTACACAGACAGTGAAAAATTATAAACTTTCAACACCTGATTCGTACAGATGAGATAAATAAAAAATAATTACGCGACAGCATTCGCTTAATTAACGTAGCGAAAGTATAAGCAGAAAAATTACGATCCCGATAGCTGTGTGATTTTATAGAGTTTTAGGCCTGTAATCAGTGTCTATGTAGGCAGCTTGTTCGAATATTACAATTTTATAAGCATTATCAGATGCGACTTTTTAACGTTCCGAAACCGAACAATTCATGCGTTCTCTTAAGCAAGGTAGGCTAATAAAATTACTTATTTTCAATCCAATTTGGCAGTAAACTAAAATGCTGGCTGTTGAAATAGTTGTGCAATGAAAGTTGTTTTTTAGGTAAGTAGCGGACAAGGTGGTTTCAACCTCTAAAATCTTTTCTGAGTGAGATGAGTTGAGTTGGTTTACATGGTCTTCTCACAGCGTTTATAATTATACTTATCAGAATGCCAGTCCTTCGGAAAATCATGTACTTTCGACTCTCCGAATGAGACCACCTGTATTTCATTATCAACAGGGTTTAATTGTAAAATGAAATTCATGAATCTCAGATGAGATAACTCTGACTAGTGTCATTTATACCTCTACCTCTTCTGTTCTTACGTGCTTTAGTCATATAATTGGCTGACCCTGTGATAAAAATGAATACATATTTACAGTCAGGAACTAGCAAATTACGTGAAAAAAATGTTTAACACTCTACCTTTTCATTATGGCCACAATAAATTTCATCCATCTTAAAATACAGGAACTAATGAAATAAGAGTAAAGCCAGAAAACTTTTTTCGAAATTACATCGGTTATTATACCATCATTTTGTCAGACCGTTGATTATTATTTTTCGACTAATGCTCGTTGGTAGAGCAAAATAGTTTTCTTGTTATAAAACGGATTAATGAGGTATATTTTCTTACCCGGTAGGATATTGACTTTGTTTCGTCTCAAGATATTTTGAATTAGATTTTTCAGTTGCCTTCTACGTATCGTAATATTTATTTACCGTTGTATAGTCATTCCCTTAAAAATATAATACATTACTGGCCAAAAATTAGGTTATAAAAATCGAACAACTAGGAAAAATAGATAACTGTCATTTGTTTTTTTTCTTTGTTACGGTATCGAATAAACACTCGTGATTTTTTAAAAACCCGTGTTAACATTTAGGAGCAACAGAAACCAATTTTTAATTTCCTTAAGAACTCGAAAGATCTCTACAATGGGGTTCTACATATTTCGTAAGTGACATTTACCTAGAAAATATGAATCTCATTAAAAGGGACCTTCATATGTTCTGCCCTACCGTCAAAAAAGCTAGAAGTTGACATTGGGTGTGGAATTTACATTACAATAACACTCGACGTGACGCCCAGAATCAGTACGGACCAATCAGAAAGCAGCATATCCTGACGAATGACGAAACGCTCAAGACACTTTGTCATTAGTTGACATCGGTGTGACGTAGTACAGTAATATAAACTCTCTGATTGGACAATATTAACCAATCAAAATGACGCAAAAGAAGACATCTGATTGGTTAAAACTGTGCTTTCTTTTTGGCCGAAAATACGAGACTCTGATTGGGCAATTATTAACTGAGCCGTTGACGTCACATGCGCATCACACTCAACTTGGCCCGACTTACTCACGCAACCCTAATAGATCGTTTGTTGAATACCGTTTATATTTTGATACATAAAGGCTATTTTTGTTTCTGTTAAACACAATAATAGCATAGGTCAAATATGATTTGTCAAGTAACGTCTTGTGAAGTCTATTTTTCGTTGATTTAGGATCTGTTAGTTAACGGGAAATTTATAAGCAGTATTTATATATTCTACACAGACAGTGTAAAATTATAAACTTTCAACACCTGATTCGTACAGATGAGATAAATAAAAAATAATTAGGCGACAGCATTCGCTTAATTAACGTAGCGAAAGTATAAGCAGAAAAATTACGATCCCGATAGCTGTGTGATTTTATAGAGCTTTAGGCCTGTAATCAGTGTCTATGTAGGCAGCTTGTTCGAATATTACAATTTTATAAGCATTATCAGATGCGACTTTTTAACGTTCCGAAACCGAACAATTCATGCGTTCTCTTAAGCAAGGTAGGCTAATAAAATTACTTATTTTCAATCCAATTTGGCAGTAAACTAAAATGCTGGCTGTTGAAATTGTTGTGCAATGAAAGTTGTTTTTTAGGTAAGTAGCGGACAAGGTGGTTTCAACCTCTAAAATCTTTTCTGAGTGAGATGAGTTGAGTTGGTTTACATGGTCTTCTCACAGCGTTTATAATTATACTTATCAGAATGCCAGTCCTTCGGAAAATCATGTACTTTCGACTCTCCGAATGAGACCACCTGTATTTCATTATCAACAGGGTTTGATTGTAAAATGAAATTCATGAATCTCAGATGAGATAACTCTGACTAGTGTCATTTATACCTCTACCTCTTCTGTTCTTACGTGCTTTAGTCATATAATTGGCTGACCCTGTGATAAAAATGAATACATATTTACAGTCAGGAACTAGCAAATTACGTGAAAAAAATGTTTAACACTCTACCTTTTCATTATGGCCACAATAAATTTCATCCATCTTAAAATACAGGAACTAATGAAATAAGAGTAAAGCCAGAAAACTTTTTTCGAAATTACATCGGTTATTATATCATCATTTTGTCAGACCGTTGATTATTATTTTTCGACTAATGCTCGTTGGTAGAGCAAAATAGTTTTCTTGTTATAAAACGGATTAATGAGGTATATTTTCTTAACCGGTAGGATATTGACTTTGTTTCGTCTCAAGATATTTTGAATTAGATTTTTCAGTTGCCTTCTACGTATCGTAATATTTATTTACCGTTGTATAAAGTCATTCCCTTAAAAATATAATACATTACTGGCCAAAAAATAGGTTATAAAAATCGAACAACTAGGAAAAATAGATAACTGTCATTTGTTTTTTTTCTTTGTTACGGTATCGAATGAACACTCGTGATTTTTTAAAAACCCGTGTTAACATTTAGCAGCAACAGAAACCAATTTTTAATTTCCTTAAGAACTCGAAAGATCTCTACAATGGGGTTCTACATATTTCGTAAGTGACATTTACCTAGAAAATATGAATCTCATTAAAAGGGACCTTCATATGTTCTGCCCTACCGGCAAAAAAGCTAGAAGTTGACATTGGGTGTGGAATTTACATTACAATAACACTCGACGTGACGCCCAGAATCAGTACGGACCAATCAGAAAGCAGCATATCCGGACGAATGACGTAACGCTCAAGACACTTTGTCATTGGTTGACATCGGTGTGACGTAGTACAGTAATATAAACTCTCTGATTGGACAATATTAACCAATCAAAATGACGCAAAAGAAGACATCTGATTGGTTAAAACTGTGCTTTCTTATTGGCCGAAAATACGAGACTCTGATTGGGCAATTATTACCTGAGCCGTTGACGTCACATGCGCATCACACTCAACTTGGCCCGACTTACTCACGCAACCCTAATAGATCGTTTGTTGAATACCGTTTATATTTTGATACATAAAGGCTATTTTTGTTTCTGTTAAACACAATAATAGCATAGGTCAAATATGATTTGTCAAGTAACGTCTTGTGAAGTCTATTTTTCGTTGATTTAGGATCTGTTAGTTAACGGGAAATTTATAAGCAATATTTATATATTCTACACAGACAGTGAAAAATTATAAACTTTCAACACCTGATTCGTACAGATGAGATAAATAAAAAATAATTACGCGACAGCATTCGCTTAATTAACGTAGCGAAAGTATAAGCAGAAAAATTACGATCCCGATAGCTGTGTGATTTTATAGAGTTTTAGGCCTGTAATCAGTGTCTATGTAGGCAGCTTGTTCGAATATTACAATTTTATAAGCATTATCAGATGCGACTTTTTAACGTTCCGAAACCGAACAATTCATGCGTTCTCTTAAGCAAGGTAGGCTAATAAAATTACTTATTTTCAATCCAATTTGGCAGTAAACTAAAATGCTGGCTGTTGAAATTGTTGTGCAATGAAAGTTGTTTTTTAGGTAAGTAGCGGACAAGGTGGTTTCAACCTCTAAAATCTTTTCTGAGTGAGATGAGTTGAGTTGGTTTACATGGTCTTCTCACAGCGTTTATAATTATACTTATCAGAATGCCAGTCCTTCGGAAAATCATGTACTTCCGACTCTCCGAATGAGACCACCTGTATTTCATTATCAACAGGGTTTGATTGTAAAATGAAATTCATGAATCTCAGATGAGATAACTCTGACTAGTGTCATTTATACCTCTACCTCTTCTGTTCTTACGTGCTTTAGTCATATAATTGGCTGACCCTGTGATAAAAATGAATACATATTTACAGTCAGGAACTAGCAAATTACGTGAAAAAAATGTTTAACACTCTACCTTTTCATTATGGCCACAATAAATTTCATCCATCTTAAAATACAGGAACTAATGAAATAAGAGTAAAGCCAGAAAACTTTTTTCGAAATTACATCGGTTATTATATCATCATTTTGTCAGACCGTTGATTATTATTTTTCGACTAATGCTCGTTGGTAGAGCAAAATAGTTTTCTTGTTATAAAACGGATTAATGAGGTATATTTTCTTACCCGGTAGGATATTGACTTTGTTTCGTCTCAAGATATTTTGAATTAGATTTTTCAGTTGCCTTCTACGTATCGTAATATTTATTTACCGTTGTATAAAGTCATTCCCTTAAAAATATAATACATTACTGGCCAAAAATTAGGTTATAAAAATCGAACAACTAGGAAAAATAGATAACTGTCAATTGTTTTTTTTCTTTGTTACGGTATCGAATGAACACTCGTGATTTTTTAAAAACCCGTGTTAACATTTAGCAGCAACAGAAACCAATTTTTAATTTCCTTAAGAACTCGAAAGATCTCTACAATGGGGTTTTACATATTTCGTAAGTGACATTTACCTAGAAAATATGAATCTCATTAAAAGGGACCTTCATATGTTCTGCCCTACCGGCAAAAAAGCTAGAAGTTGACATTGGGTGTGGAATTTACATTACAATAACACTCGACGTGACGCCCAGAATCAGTACGGACCAATCAGAAAGCAGCATATCCGGACGAATGACGTAACGCTCAAGACACTTTGTCATTGGTTGACATCGGTGTGACGTAGTACAGTAATATAAACTCTCTGATTGGACAATATTAACCAATCAAAATGACGCAAAAGAAGACATCTGATTGGTTAAAACTGTGCTTTCTTATTGGCCGAAAATACGAGACTCTGATTGGGCAATTATTACCTGAGCCGTTGACGTCACATGCGCATCACACTCAACTTGGCCCGACTTACTCACGCAACCCTAATAGATCGTTTGTTGAATACCGTTTATATTTTGATACATAAAGGCTATTTTTGTTTCTGTTAAACACAATAATAGCATAGGTCAAATATGATTTGTCAAGTAACGTCTTGTGAAGTCTATTTTTCGTTGATTTAGGATCTGTTAGTTAACGGGAAATTTATAAGCAGTATTTATATATTCTACACAGACAGTGTAAAATTATAAACTTTCAACACCTGATTCGTACAGATGAGATAAAAAAAAATAATTAGGCGACAGCATTCGCTTAATTAACGTAGCGAAAGTATAAGCAGAAAAATTACGATCCCGATAGCTGTGTGATTTTATAGAGTTTTAGGCCTGTAATCAGTGTCTATGTAGGCAGCTTGTTCGAATATTACAATTTTATAAGCATTATCAGATGCGACTTTTTAACGTTCCGAAACCGAACAATTCATGCGTTCTCTTAAGCAAGGTAGGCTAATAAAATTACTTATTTTCAATCCAATTTGGCAGTAAACTAAAATGCTGGCTGTTGAAATTGTTGTGCAATGAAAGTTGTTTTTTAGGTAAGTAGCGGACAAGGTGGTTTCAACCTCTAAAATCTTTTCTGAGTGAGATGAGTTGAGTTGGTTTACATGGTCTTCTCACAGCGTTTATAATTATACTTATCAGAATGCCAGTCCTTCGGAAAATCATGTACTTTCGACTCTCCGAATGACACCACCTGTATTTCATTATCAACAGGGTTTGATTGTAAAATGAAATTCATGAATCTCAGATGAGATAACTCTGACTAGTGTCATTTATACCTCTACCTCTTCTGTTCTTACGTGCTTTAGTCATATAATTGGCTGACCCTGTGATAAAAATGAAGACATATTTACAGTCAGGAACTAGCAAATTACGTGAAAAAAATGTTTAACACTCTACCTTTTCATTATGGCCACAATAAATTTCATCCATCTTAAAATACAGGAACTAATGAAATAAGAGTAAAGCCAGAAAACGTTTTTCGAAATTACATCGGTTATTATATCATCATTTTGTCAGACCGTTGATTATTATTTTTCGACTAATGCTCGTTGGTAGAGCAAAATAGTTTTCTTGTTATAAAACGGATTAATGAGGTATATTTTCTTACCCGGTAGGATATTGACTTTGTTTCGTCTGAAGATATTTTAAATTAGATTTTCAGTTGCCTTCTACGTATCGTAATATTTATTTACCGTTGTATAAAGTCATTCCCTTAAAAATATAATACATTACTGGCCAAAAATTAGGTTATAAAAATCGAACAACTAGGAAAAATAGATAACTGTCATTTGTTTTTTTTCTTTGTTACGGTATCGAATGAACACTCGTGATTTTTTAAAAACCCGTGTTAACATTTAGCAGCAACAGAAACCAATTTTTAATTTCCTTAAGAACTCGAAAGATCTCTACAATGGGGTTCTACATATTTCGTAAGTGACATTTACCTAGAAAATATGAAACTCATTAAAAGGGACCTTCATATGTTCTGCCCTACCGTTAAAAGCTAGAAGTTGACATTGGGTGTGGTCTTTACATTACAATAACACTCGACGTGACGCCCAGAATCAGTACGGACCAATCAGAAAGCAGCATATCCTGACGAATGACGTAACGCTCAAGACACTTTGTCATTGGTTGAAATCGGTGTGACGTAGTACAGTAATATAAACTCTCTGATTGGACAATATTAACCAATCAAAATGACGCAAAAGAAGACATCTGATTGGTTAAAACTGTGCTTTCTTATTGGCCGAAAATACGAGACTCTGATTGGGCAATTATTACCTGAGCCGTTGACGTCACATGCGCATCACACTCAACTTGGCCCGACTTACTCACGCAACCCTAATAGATCGTTTGTTGAATACCGTTTATATTTTGATACATATAGGCTATTTTTGTTTCTGTTAAACACAATAATAGCATAGGTCAAATATGATTTGTCAAGTAACGTCTTGTGAAGTCTATTTTTCGTTGATTTAGGATATGTTAGTTAACGGGAAATTTATAAGCAGTATTTATATATTCTACACAGACAGTGTAAAATTATAAACTTTCAACACCTGATTCGTACAGATGAGATAAATAAAAAATAATTAGGCGACAGCATTCGCTTAATTAACTTAGCGAAAGTATAAGCCGAAAATTACGATCCCGATAGCTGTGTGATTTTATAGAGTTTTAGGCCTGTAATCAGTGTCTATGTACGCAGCTTGTTCGAATATTACAATTTTATAAGCATTATCAGATGCGACTTTTTAACGTTCCGAAACCGAACAATTCATGCGTCCTCTTAAGCAAAGTAGGCTAATAAAATTACTTATTTTCAATCCAATTTGGCAGTAAACTAAAATGCTGGCTGTTGAAATTGTTGTGCAATGAAAGTTGTTTTTTAGGTAAGTAGCGGACAAGGTGGTTTCAACCTCTAAAATCTTTTCTGAGTGAGATGAGTTGAGTTGGTTTACATGGTCTTCTCACAGCGTTTATAATTATACTTATCAGAATGCCAGTCCTTCGGAAAATCATGTACTTTCGACTCTCCGAATGACACCACCTGTATTTCATTATCAACAGGGTTTGATTGTAAAATGAAATTCATGAATCTCAGATGAGATAACTCTGACTAGTGTCATTTATACCTCTACCTCTTCTGTTCTTACGTGCTTTAGTCATATAATTGGCTGACCCTGTGATAAAAATGCATACATATTTACAGTCAGGAACTAGCAAATTACGTGAAAAAAATGTTTAACACTCTACCTTTTCATTATGGCCACAATAAATTTCATCCATCTTAAAATACAGGAACTAATGAAATAAGAGTAAAGCCAGAAAACTTTTTTCGAAATTACATCGGTTATTATATCATCATTTTGTCAGACCGTTGTTATTATTTTTCGACTTATGCTCGTTGGTAGAGCAAAATAGTTTTCTTGTTATAAAACGGATTAATGAGGTATATTTTCTTACCCGGTAGGATATTGACTTTGTTTCGTCTGAAGATATTTTGAATTAGATTTTCAGTTGCCTTCTACGTATCGTAATATTTATTTACCGTTGTATAAAGTCATTCCCTTAAAAATATAATACATTACTGGCCAAAAATTAGGTTATAAAAATCGAACAACTAGGAAAAATAGATAACTGTCATTTGTTTTTTTTCTTTGTTACGGTATCGAATGAACACTCGTGATTTTTTAAAAACCCGTGTTAACATTTAGCAGCAACAGAAACCAATTTTTAATTTCCTTAAGAACTCGAAAGATCTCTACAATGGGGTTCTACATATTTCGTAAGTGACATTTACCTAGAAAATATGAATCTCATTAAAAGGGACCTTCATATGTTCTGCCCTACCGTTAAAAGCTAGAAGTTGACATTGGGTGTGGTCTTTACATTACAATAACACTCGACGTGACGCCCAGAATCAGTACGGACCAATCAGAAAGCAGCATATCCTGACGAATGACGTAACGCTCAAGACACTTTGTCATTGGTTGAAATCGGTGTGACGTAGTACAGTAATATAAACTCTCTGATTGGACAATATTAACCAATCAAAATGACGCAAAAGAAGACATCTGATTGGTTAAAACTGTGCTTTCTTATTGGCCGAAAATACGAGACTCTGATTGGGCAATTATTACCTGAGCCGTTGACGTCACATGCGCATCACACTCAACTTGGCCCGACTTACTCACGCAACCCTAATAGATCGTTTGTTGAATACCGTTTATATTTTGATACATATAGGCTATTTTTGTTTCTGTTAAACACAATAATAGCATAGGTCAAATATGATTTGTCAAGTAACGTCTTGTGAAGTCTATTTTTCGTTGATTTAGGATATGTTAGTTAACGGGAAATTTATAAGCAGTATTTATATATTCTACACAGACAGTGTAAAATTATAAACTTTCAACACCTGATTCGTACAGATGAGATAAATAAAAAATAATTAGGCGACAGCATTCGCTTAATTAACTTAGCGAAAGTATAAGCCGAAAATTACGATCCCGATAGCTGTGTGATTTTATAGAGTTTTAGGCCTGTAATCAGTGTCTATGTACGCAGCTTGTTCGAATATTACAATTTTATAAGCATTATCAGATGCGACTTTTTAACGTTCCGAAACCGAACAATTCATGCGTCCTCTTAAGCAAAGTAGGCTAATAAAATTACTTATTTTCAATCCAATTTGGCAGTAAACTAAAATGCTGGCTGTTGAAATTGTTGTGCAATGAAAGTTGTTTTTTAGGTAAGTAGCGGACAAGGTGGTTTCAACCTCTAAAATCTTTTCTGAGTGAGATGAGTTGAGTTGGTTTACATGGTCTTCTCACAGCGTTTATAATTATACTTATCAGAATGCCAGTCCTTCGGAAAATCATGTACTTTCGACTCTCCGAATGACACCACCTGTATTTCATTATCAACAGGGTTTGATTGTAAAATGAAATTCATGAATCTCAGATGAGATAACTCTGACTAGTGTCATTTATACCTCTACCTCTTCTGTTCTTACGTGCTTTAGTCATATAATTGGCTGACCCTGTGATAAAAATGAATACATATTTACAGTCAGGAACTAGCAAATTACGTGAAAAAAATGTTTAACACTCTACCTTTTCATTATGGCCACAATAAATTTCATCCATCTTAAAATACAGGAACTAATGAAATAAGAGTAAAGCCAGAAAACTTTTTTCGAAATTACATCGGTTATTATATCATCATTTTGTCAGACCGTTGTTATTATTTTTCGACTTATGCTCGTTGGTAGAGCAAAATAGTTTTCTTGTTATAAAACGGATTAATGAGGTATATTTTCTTACCCGGTAGGATATTGACTTTGTTTCGTCTGAAGATATTTTGAATTAGATTTTCAGTTGCCTTCTACGTATCGTAATATTTATTTACCGTTGTATAAAGTCATTCCCTTAAAAATATAATACATTACTGGCCTAAAATTAGGTTATAAAAATCGAACAACTAGGAAAAATAGATAACTGTCATTTGTTTTTTTTCTTTGTTACGGTATCGAATGAACACTCGTGATTTTTTAAAAACCCGTGTTAACATTTAGCAGCAACAGAAACCAATTTTTAATTTCCTTAAGAACTCGAAAGATCTCTACAATGGGGTTCTACATATTTCGTAAGTGACATTTACCTAGAAAATATGAATCTCATTAAAAGGGACCTTCATATGTTCTGCCCTACCGTTAAAAGCTAGAAGTTATCATTGGGTGTGGTCTTTACATTACAATAACACTCGACGTGACGCCCAGAATCAGTACGGACCAATCAGAAAGCAGCATATCCTGACGAATGACGTAACGCTCAAGACACTTTGTCATTGGTTGAAATCGGTGTGACGTAGTACAGTAATATAAACTCTCTGATTGGACAATATTAACCAATCAAAATGACGCAAAAGAAGACATCTGATTGGTTAAAACTGTGCTTTCTTATTGGCCGAAAATACGAGACTCTGATTGGGCAATTATTACCTGAGCCGTTGACGTCACATGCGCATCACACTCAACTTGGCCCGACTTACTCACGCAACCCTAATAGATCGTTTGTTGAATACCGTTTATATTTTGATACATATAGGCTATTTTTGTTTCTGTTAAACACAATAATAGCATAGGTCAAATATGATTTGTCAAGTAACGTCTTGTGAAGTCTATTTTTCGTTGATTTAGGATATGTTAGTTAACGGGAAATTTATAAGCAGTATTTATATATTCTACACAGACAGTGTAAAATTATAAACTTTCAACACCTGATTCGTACAGATGAGATAAATAAAAAATAATTAGGCGACAGCATTCGCTTAATTAACTTAGCGAAAGTATAAGCCGAAAATTACGATCCCGATAGCTGTGTGATTTTATAGAGTTTTAGGCCTGTAATCAGTGTCTATGTACGCAGCTTGTTCGAATATTACAATTTTATAAGCATTATCAGATGCGACTTTTTAACGTTCCGAAACCGAACAATTCATGCGTCCTCTTAAGCAAAGTAGGCTAATAAAATAACTTATTTTCAATCCAATTTGGCAGTAAACTAAAATGCTGGCTGTTGAAATTGTTGTGCAATGAAAGTTGTTTTTTAGGTAAGTAGCGGACAAGGTGGTTTCAACCTCTAAAATCTTTTCTGAGTGAGATGAGTTGAGTTGGTTTACATGGTCTTCTCACAGCGTTTATAATTATACTTATCAGAATGCCAGTCCTTCGGAAAATCATGTACTTTCGACTCTCCGAATGACACCACCTGTATTTCATTATCAACAGGGTTTGATTGTAAAATGAAATTCATGAATCTCAGATGAGATAACTCTGACTAGTGTCATTTATACCTCTACCTCTTCTGTTCTTACGTGCTTTAGTCATATAATTGGCTGACCCTGTGATAAAAATGAAGACATATTTACAGTCAGGAACTAGCAAATTACGTGAAAAAAATGTTTAACACTCTACCTTTTCATTATGGCCACAATAAATTTCATCCATCTTAAAATACAGGAACTAATGAAATAAGAGTAAAGCCAGAAAACTTTTTTCGAAATTACATCGGTTATTATATCATCATTTTGTCAGACCGTTGATTATTATTTATCGACTAATGCTCGTTGGTAGAGCAAAATAGTTTTCTTGTTATAAAACGGATTAATGAGGTATATTTTCTTACCCGGTAGGATATTGACTTTGTTTCGTCTGAAGATATTTTGAATTAGATTTTCAGTTGCCTTCTACGTATCGTAATATTTATTTACCGTTGTATAAAGTCATTCCCTTAAAAATATAATACATTACTGGCCAAAAATTAGGTTATAAAAATCGAACAACTAGGAAAAATAGATAACTGTCATTTGTTTTTTTTCTTTGTTACGGTATCGAATGAACACTCGTGATTTTTTAAAAACCCGTGTTAACATTTAGCAGCAACAGAAACCAATTTTTAATTTCCTTAAGAACTCGAAAGATCTCTACAATGGGGTTCTACATATTTCGTAAGTGACATTTACCTAGAAAATATGAATCTCATTAAAAGGGACCTTCATATGTTCTGCCCTACCGTTAAAAGCTAGAAGTTGACATTGGGTGTGGTCTTTACATTACAATAACACTCGACGTGACGCCCAGAATCAGTACGGACCAATCAGAAAGCAGCATATCCTGACGAATGACGTAACGCTCAAGACACTTTGTCATTGGTTGAAATCGGTGTGACGTAGTACAGTAATATAAACTCTCTGATTGGACAAAATTAACCAATCAAAATGACGCAAAAGAAGACATCTGATTGGTTAAAACTGTGCTTTCTTATTGGCCGAAAATACGAGACTCTGATTGGGCAATTATTACCTGAGCCGTTGACGTCACATGCGCATCACACTCAACTTGGCCCGACTTACTCACGCAACCCTAATAGATCGTTTGTTGAATACCGTTTATATTTTGATACATATAGGCTATTTTTGTTTCTGTTAAACACAATAATAGCATAGGTCAAATATGATTTGTCAAGTAACGTCTTGTGAAGTCTATTTTTCGTTGATTTAGGATATGTTAGTTAACGGGAAATTTATAAATTTCCCGTTACTGCTTATAAGCAGTATTTATATATTCTACACAGACAGTGTAAAATTATAAACTTTCAACACCTGATTCGTACAGATGAGATAAATAAAAAATAATTAGGCGACAGCATTCGCTTAATTAACTTAGCGAAAGTATAAGCCGAAAATTACGATCCCGATAGCTGTGTGATTTTATAGAGTTTTAGGCCTGTAATCAGTGTCTATGTACGCAGCTTGTTCGAATATTACAATTTTATAAGCATTATCAGATGCGACTTTTTAACGTTCCGAAACCGAACAATTCATGCGTCCTCTTAAGCAAAGTAGGCTAATAAAATTACTTATTTTCAATCCAATTTGGCAGTAAACTAAAATGCTGGCTGTTGAAATTGTTGTGCAATGAAAGTTGTTTTTTAGGTAAGTAGCGGACAAGGTGGTTTCAACCTCTAAAATCTTTTCTGAGTGAGATGAGTTGAGTTGGTTTACATGGTCTTCTCACAGCGTTTATAATTATACTTATCAGAATGCCAGTCCTTCGGAAAATCATGTACTTTCGACTCTCCGAATGACACCACCTGTATTTCATTATCAACAGGGTTTGATTGTAAAATGAAATTCATGAATCTCAGATGAGATAACTCTGACTAGTGTCATTTATACCTCTACCTCTTTTGTTCTTACGTGCTTTAGTCATATAATTGGCTGACCCTGTGATAAAAATGAATACATATTTACAGTCAGGAACTAGCAAATTACGTGAAAAAAATGTTTAACACTCTACCTTTTCATTATGGCCACAATAAATTTCATCCATCTTAAAATACAGGAACTAATGAAATAAGAGTAAAGCCAGAAAACTTTTTTCGAAATTACATCGGTTATTATATCATCATTTTGTCAGACCGTTGTTATTATTTTTCGACTTATGCTCGTTGGTAGAGCAAAATAGTTTTCTTGTTATAAAACGGATTAATGAGGTATATTTTCTTACCCGGTAGGATATTGACTTTGTTTCGTCTGAAGATATTTTGAATTAGATTTTCAGTTGCCTTCTACGTATCGTAATATTTATTTACCGTTGTATAAAGTCATTCCCTTAAAAATATAATACATTACTGGCCAAAAATTAGGTTATAAAAATCGAACAACTAGGAAAAATAGATAACTGTCATTTGTTTTTTTTCTTTGTTACGGTATCGAATGAACACTCGTGATTTTTTAAAAACCCGTGTTAACATTTAGCAGCAACAGAAACCAATTTTTAATTTCCTTAAGAACTCGAAAGATCTCTACAATGGGGTTCTACATATTTCGTAAGTGACATTTACCTAGAAAATATGAATCTCATTAAAAGGGACCTTCATATGTTCTGCCCTACCGTTAAAAGCTAGAAGTTATCATTGGGTGTGGTCTTTACATTACAATAACACTCGACGTGACGCCCAGAATCAGTACGGACCAATCAGAAAGCAGCATATCCTGACGAATGACGTAACGCTCAAGACACTTTGTCATTGGTTGAAATCGGTGTGACGTAGTACAGTAATATAAACTCTCTGATTGGACAATATTAACCAATCAAAATGACGCAAAAGAAGACATCTGATTGGTTAAAACTGTGCTTTCTTATTGGCCGAAAATACGAGACTCTGATTGGGCAATTATTACCTGAGCCGTTGACGTCACATGCGCATCACACTCAACTTGGCCCGACTTACTCACGCAACCCTAATAGATCGTTTGTTGAATACCGTTTATATTTTGATACATATAGGCTATTTTTGTTTCTGTTAAACACAATAATAGCATAGGTCAAATATGATTTGTCAAGTAACGTCTTGTGAAGTCTATTTTTCGTTGATTTAGGATCTGTTAGTTAACGGGAAATTTATAAGCAGTATTTATATATTCTACACAGACAGTGTAAAATTATAAACTTTCAACACCTGATTCGTACAGATGAGATAAATAAAAAATAATTAGGCGACAGCATTCGCTTAATTAACGTAGCGAAAGTATAAGCAGAAAAATTACGATCCCGATAGCTGTGTGATTTTATAGAGTTTTAGGCCTGTAATCAGTGTCTATGTAGGCAGCTTGTTCGAATATTACAATTTTATAAGCATTATCAGATGCGACTTTTTAACGTTCCGAAACCGAACAATTCATGCGTTCTCTTAAGCAAGGTAGGCTAATGAAATTACTTATATACAATCCAATTTGGCAGTAAACTAAAATGCTGGCTGTTGAAATTGTTGTGCAATGAAAGTTGTTTTTTAGGTAAGTAGCGGACAAGGTGGTTTCAACCTCTAAAATCTTTTCTGAATGAGATGAGTTGAGTTGGTTTACATGGTCTTCTCACAGCGTTTATAATTATACTTATCAGAATGCCAGTCCTTCGGAAAATCATGTACTTTCGACTCTCCGAATGACACCACCTGTATTTCATTATCAACAGGGTTTGATTGTAAAATGAAATTCATGAATCTCAGATGAGATAACTCTGACTAGTGTCATTTATACCTCTACCTCTTCTGTTCTTACGTGCTTTAGTCATATAATTGGCTGACCCTGTGATAAAAATGAAGACATATTTACAGTCAGGAACTAGCAAATTACGTGAAAAAAATGTTTAACACTCTACCTTTTCATTATGGCCACAATAAATTTCATCCATCTTAAAATACAGGAACTAATGAAATAAGAGTAAAGCCAGAAAACTTTTTTCGAAATTACATCGGTTATTATATCATCATTTTGTCAGACCGTTGATTATTATTTTTCGACTAATGCTCGTTGGTAGAGCAAAATAGTTTTCTTGTTATAAAACGGATTAATGAGGTATATTTTCTTACCCGGTAGGATATTGACTTTGTTTCGTCTGAAGATATTTTGAATTAGATTTTCAGTTGCCTTCTACGTATCGTAATATTTATTTACCGTTGTATAAAGTCATTCCCTTAAAAATATAATACATTACTGGCCAAAAATTAGGTTATAAAAATCGAACAACTAGGAAAAATAGATAACTGTCATTTGTTTTTTTTCTTTGTTACGGTATCGAATGAACACTCGTGATTTTTTAAAAACCCGTGTTAACATTTAGCAGCAACAGAAACCAATTTTTAATTTCCTTAAGAACTCGAAAGATCTCTACAATGGGGTTCTACATATTTCGTAAGTGACATTTACCTAGAAAATATGAATCTCATTAAAAGGGACCTTCATATGTTCTGCCCTACCGTTAAAAGCTAGAAGTTGACATTGGGTGTGGTCTTTACATTACAATAACACTCGACGTGACGCCCAGAATCAGTACGTACCAATCAGAAAGCAGCATATCCTGACGAATGACGTAACGCTCAAGACACTTTGTCATTGGTTGAAATCGGTGTGACGTAGTACAGTAATATAAACTCTCTGATTGGACAATATTAACCAATCAAAATGACGCAAAAGAAGACATCTGATTGGTTAAAACTGTGCTTTCTTATTGGCCGAAAATACGAGACTCTGATTGGGCAATTATTACCTGAGCCGTTGACGTCACATGCGCATCACACTCAACTTGGCCCGACTTACTCACGCAACCCTAATAGATCGTTTGTTTAATACCGTTTATATTTTGATACATATAGGCTATTTTTGTTTCTGTTAAACACAATAATAGCATAGGTCAAATTTGATTTGTCAAGTAACGTCTTGTGAAGTCTATTTTTCGTTGATTTAGGATCTGTTAGTTAACGGGAAATTTATAAGCAGTATTTATATATTCTACACAGACAGTGTAAAATTATAAACTTTCAACACCTGATTCGTACAGATGAGATAAATAAAAAATAATTAGGCGACAGCATTCGCTTAATTAACGTAGCGAAAGTATAAGCAGAAAAATTACGATCCCGATAGCTGTGTGATTTTATAGAGTTTTAGGCCTGTAATCAGTGTCTATGTAGGCAGCTTGTTCGAATATTACAATTTTATAAGCATTATCAGATGCGACTTTTTAACGTTCCGAAACCGAACAATTCATGTGTTCTCTTAAGCAAGGTAGGCTAATAAAATTACTTATTTTCAATCCAATTTGGCAGTAAACTAAAATGCTGGCTGTTGAAATTGTTGTGCAATGAAAGTTGTTTTTTAGGTAAGTAGCGGACAAGGTGGTTTCAACCTCTAAAATCTTTTCTGAGTGAGATGAGTTGAGTTGGTTTACATGGTCTTCTCACAGCGTTTATAATTATACTTATCAGAATGCCAGTCCTTCGGAAAATCATGTACTTTCGACTCTCCGAATGACACCACCTGTATTTCATTATCAACAGGGTTTGATTGTAAAATGAAATTCATCAATCTCAGATGAGATAACTCTGACTAGTGTCATTTATACCTCTACCTCTTCTGTTCTTACGTGCTTTAGTCATATAATTGGCTGACCCTGTGATAAAAATGAATACATTTTTACAGTCAGGAACTAGCAAATTACGTGAAAAAAATGTTTAACACTCTACCTTTTCATTATGGCCACAATAAATTTCATCCATCTTAAAATACAGGAACTAATGATATAAGAGTAAAGCCAGAAAACTTTTTTCGAAATTACATCGGTTATTATATCATCATAATTTTTCAGACCGTTGATTATTATTTTTCGACAAATGCTCGTTGGTAGAGCAAAATAGTTTTCTTGTTATAAAACGGATTAATGAAGTATATTTTCTTACCCGGTAGGATATTGACTTTGTTTCGTCTCAAGATATTTTGAATTAGATTTTTCAGTTGCCTTCTACGTATCGTAATATTTATTTACCGTTGTATAAAGTCATTCCCTTAAAAATATAATACATTACTGGCCAAAAATTAGGTTATAAAAATCGAACAACTAGGAAATATAGATAACTGTCATTTGTTTTTTTTCTTTGTTACGGTATCGAATGAACACTCGTGATTTTTTAAAAACCCTTGTTAACATTTAGCAGCAACAGAAACCAATTTTTAATTTCCTTAAGAACTCGAAAGATCTCTACAATGGGGTTCTACATATTTCGTAAGTGACATTTACCTAGAAAATATGAATCTCATTAAAAGGGACCTTCATATGTTCTGCCCTACCGTTAAAAGCTAGAAGTTGACATTTGGTGTGGACTTTACATTACAATAACACTCGACGTGACGCCCAGAATCAGTACGGACCAATCAGAAAGCAGCATATCCTGACGAATGACGTAACGCTCAAGACACTTTGTCATTGGTTGAAATCGGTGTGACGTAGTACAGTAATATAAACTCTCTGATTGGACAATATTAACCAATCAAAATGACGCAAAAGAAGACATCTGATTGGTTAAAACTGTGCTTTCTTATTGGCCGAAAATACGAGACTCTGATTGGGCAATTATTACCTGAGCCGTTGACGTCACATGCGCATCACACTCAACTTGGCCCGACTTACTCACGCAACCCTAATAGATCGTTTGTTGAATACCGTTTATATTTTGATACATATAGGCTATTTTTGTTTCTGTTAAACACAATAATAGCATTGGTCAAATATGATTTGTCAAGTAACGTCTTGTGAAGTCTATTTTTCGTTGATTTAGGATCTGTTAGTTAACGGGAAATTTATAAGCAGTATTTATATATTCTACACAGACAGTGTAAAATTATAAACTTTCAACACCTGATTCGTACAGATGAGATAAATAAAAAATAATTAGGCGACAGCATTCGCTTAATTAACGTAGCGAAAGTATAAGCAGAAAAATTACGATCCCGATAGCTGTGTGATTTTATAGAGTTGTAGGCCTGTAATCAGTGTCTATGTAGGCAGCTTGTTCGAATATTACAATTTTATAAGCATTATCAGATGCGACTTTTTAACGTTCCGAAACCGAACAATTCATGCGTTCTCTTAAGCAAGGTAGGCTAATAATATTACTTATATTCAATCCAATTTGGCAGTAAACTAAAATGCTGGCTGTTGAAATTGTTGTGCAATGAAAGTTGTTTTTTAGGTAAGTAGCGGACAAGGTGGTTTCAACCTCTAAAATCTTTTCTGAGTGAGATGAGTTGAGTTGGTTTACATGGTCTTCTCACAGCGTTTATAATTATACTTATCAGAATGCCAGTCCTTCGGAAAATCATGTACTTTCGACTCTCCGAATGACACCACCTGTATTTCATTATCAACAGGGTTTGATTGTAAAATGAAATTCATGAATCTCAGATGAGATAACTCTGACTAGTGTCATTTATACCTCTACCTCTTCTGTTCTTACGTGCTTTAGTCATATAATTGGCTGACCCTGTGATAAAAATGAATACATATTTACAATCAGGAACTAGCAAATTACGTGAAAAAAATGTTTAACACTCTACCTTTTCATTATGGCCACAATAAATTTCATCCATCTTAAAATACAGGAACTAATGAAATAAGAGTAAAGCCAGAAAACTTTTTTCGAAATTACATCGGTTATTATATCATCATTTTGTCAGACCGTTGATTATTATTTTTCGACTAATGCTCGTTGGTAGAGCAAAATATTTTTCTTGTTATAAAACGGATTAATGAGGTATATTTTCTTACCCGGAAGGATATTGACTTTGTTTCGTCTCAAGATATTTTGAATTAGATTTTTCAGTTGCCTTCTACGTATCATAATATTTATTTACCGTTGTATAAAGTCATTCCCTTAAAAATATAATACATTACTGGCCAAAAATTAGGTTATAAAAATCGAACAACTAGGAAAAATAGATAACTGTCATTTGTTTTTTTTCTTTGTTACGGTATCGAATGAACACTCGTGATTTTTTAAAAACCCGTGTTAACATTTAGCAGCAACAGAAACCAATTTTTAATTTCCTTAAGAACTCGAAAGATCTCTACAATGGGGTTCTACATATTTCGTAATTGACATTTACCTAGAAAATATGAATCTCATTAAAAGGGACCTTCATATGTTCTGCCCTACCGTTAAAAGCTAGAAGTTGACATTGGGTGTGGTCTTTACATTACAATAACACTCGACGTGACGCCCAGAATCAGTACGTACCAATCAGAAAGCAGCATATCCTGACGAATGACGAAACGCTCAAGACACTTTGTCATTGGTTGAAATCGGTGTGACGTAGTACAGTAATATAAACTCTCTGATTGGACAATATTAACCAATCAAAATGACGCAAAAGAAGACATCTGATTGGTTAAAACTGTGCTTTCTTATTGGCCGAAAATACGAGACTCTGATTGGGCAATTATTACCTGAGCCGTTGACGTCACATGCGCATCACACTCAACTTGGCCCGACTTACTCACGCAACCCTAATAGATCGTTTGTTGAATACCGTTTATATTTTGATACATATAGGCTATTTTTGTTTCTGTTAAACACAATAATAGCATTGGTCAAATATGATTTGTCAAGTAACGTCTTGTGAAGTCTATTTTTCGTTGATTTAGGATCTGTTAGTTAACGGGAAATTTATAAGCAGTATTTATATATTCTACACAGACAGTGTAAAATTATAAACTTTCAACACCTGATTCGTACAGATGAGATAAATAAAAAATAATTAGGCGACAGCATTCGCTTAATTAACGTAGCGAAAGTATAAGCAGAAAAATTACGATCCCGATAGCTGTGTGATTTTATAGAGTTTTAGGCCTGTAATCAGTGTCTATGTAGGCAGCTTGTTCGAATATTACAATTTTATAAGCATTATCAGATGCGACTTTTTAACGTTCCGAAACCGAACAATTCATGCGTTCTCTTAAGCAAGGTAGGCTAATAAAATTACTTATATTCAATCCAATTTGGCAGTAAACTAAAATGCTGGCTGTTGAAATTGTTGTGCAATGAAAGTTGTTTTTTAGGTAAGTAGCGGACAAGGTAGTTTCAACCTCTAAAATCTTTTCTGAGTGAGATGAGTTGAGTTGGTTTACATGGTCTTCTCACAGCGTTTATAATTATACTTATCAGAATGCCAGTCCTTCGGAAAATCATGTACTTTCGACTCTCCGAATGAGACCACCTGTATTTCATTATCAACAGGGTTTGATTGTAAAATGAAATTCATGAATCTCAGATGAGATAACTCTGACTAGTGTCATTTATACCTCTACCTCTTCTGTTCTTACGTGCTTTAGTCATATAATTGGCTGACCCTGTGATAAAAATGAATACATATTTACAGTCAGGAACTAGCAAATTACGTGAAAAAAATGTTTAACACTCTACCTTTTCATTATGGCCACAATAAATTTCATCCATCTTAAAATACAGGAACTAATGAAATAAGAGTAAAGCCAGAAAACTTTTTTCGAAATTACATCGGTTATTATATCATCATTTTGTCAGACCGTTGATTATTATTTTTCGACTAATGCTCGTTGGTAGAGCAAAATAGTTTTCTTGTTATAAAACGGATTAATGAGGTATATTTTCTTACCCGGTAGGATATTGACTTTGTTTCGTCTCAAGATATTTTGAATTAGATTTTTCAGTTGCCTTCTACGTATCATAATATTTATTTACCGTTGTATAAAGTCATTCCCTTAAAAATATAATACATTACTGGCCAAAATTTAGGTTATAAAAATCGAACAACTAGGAAAAATAGATAACCGTCATTTGTTTTTTTTCTTTGTTACGGTATCGAATGAACACTCGTGATTTTTTAAAAACCCGTGTTAACATTTAGCAGCAACAGAAACCAATTTTTAATTTCCTTAAGAACTCGAAAGATCTCTACAATGGGGTTCTACATATTTCGTAAGTGACATTTACCTAGAAAATATGAATCTCATTAAAAGGGACCTTCATATGTTCTGCCCTACCGTTAAAAGCTAGAAGTTGACATTGGGTGTGGACTTTACATAACAATAACACTCGACGTGACGCCCAGAATCAGTACGGACCAATCAGAAAGCAGCATATCCTGACGAATGACGTAACGCTCAAGACACTTTGTCATTGGTTGACATCGGTGTGACGTAGTACAGTAATATAAACTCTCTGATTTAACAATATTAACCAATCAAAATGACGCAAAAGAAGACATCTGATTGGTTAAAACTGTGCTTTCTTATTGGCCGAAAATACGAGACTCTGATTGGGCAATTATTACCTGAGCCGTTGACGTCACATGCGCATCACACTCAACTTGGCCCGACTTACTCACGCAACCCTAATAGATCGTTTGTTGAATACCGTTTATATTTTGATACATATAGGCTATTTTTGTTTCTGTTAAACACAATAATAGCATAGGTCAAATATGATTTGTCAAGTAACGTCTTGTGAAGTCTATTTTTCGTTGATTTAGGATCTGTTAGTTAACGGGAAATTTATAAGCAGTATTTATATATTCTACACAGACAGTGTAAAATTATAAACTTTCAACACCTGATTCGTACAGATGAGATAAATAAAAAATAATTAGGCGACAGCATTCGCTTAATTAACGTAGCGAAAGTATAAGCAGAAAAATTACGATCCCGATAGCTGTGTGATTTTATAGAGTTTTAGGCCTGTAATCAGTGTCTATGTAGGCAGCTTGTTCGAATATTACAATTTTATAAGCATTATCAGATGCGACTTTTTAACGTTCCGAAACCGAACAATTCATGCGTTCTCTTAAGCAAGGTAGGCTAATAAAATTACTTTTTTTCGATCCAATTTGGCAGTAAACTAAAATGCTGGCTGTTGAAATTGTTGTGCATGAAAGTTGTTTTTTAGGTAAGTAGCGGACAAGGGGGTTTCAACCTCTAAAATCTTTTCTGAGTGAGATGAGTTGAGTTGGTTTACATGGTCTTCTCACAGCGTTTATAATTATACTTATCAGAATGCCAGTCCTTCGGAAAATCATGTACTTTCGACTCTCCGAATGAGACCACCTGTATTTCATTTTCAACAGGGTTTGATTGTAAAATGAAATTCATGAATCTCAGATGAGATAACTCTGACTAGTGTCATTTATACCTCTACCTCTTCTGTTCTTACGTGCTTTAGTCATATAATTGGCTGACCCTGTGATAAAAATGAATACATATTTACAGTCAGGAACTAGCAAATTACGTGAAAAAAATGTTTAACACTCTATTTTTTCATTATGGCCACAATAAATTTCATCCATCTTAAAATACAGGAACTAATGAAATAAGAGTAAAGCCAGAAAACTTTTTTCGAAATTACATCGGTTATTATATCATCATTTTGTCAGACCGTTGATTATTATTTTTCGACTAATGCTCGTTGGTAGAGCAAAATAGTTTTCTTGTTATAAAACGGATTAATGAGGTATATTTTCTTACCCGGTAGGATATTGACTTTGTTTCGTCTCAAGATATTTTGAATTAGATTTTTCAGTTGCCTTCTACGTTGCGTAATATTTATTTACCGTTGTATAAAGTCATTCCCTTAAAAATATAATACATTACTGGCCAAAAATTAGGTTATAAAAATCGAACAACTAGGAAAAATAGATAACTGTCATTTGTTTTTTATCTTTGTTACGGTATCGAATGAACACTCGTGATTTTTTAAAAACCCGTGTTAACATTTAGCAGCAACAGAAACCAATTTTTAATTTTCTTAAGAACTCGAAAGATCTCTACAATGGGGTTCTACATATTTCGTAAGTGACATTTACCTAGAAAATATGAATCTCATTAAAAGGGACCTTCATATGTTCTGCCCTACCGTTAAAAGCTAGAAGTTGACATTGGGTGTGGACTTTACATTACAATAACACTCGACGTGACGCCCAGAATCAGTACGGACCAATCAGAAAGCAGCATATCCTGACGAATGACGTAACGCTCAAGACACTTTGTCATTGGTTGACATCGGTGTGACGTAGTACAGTAATATAAACTCTCTGATTGAACAATATTAACCAATCATAATGACGCAAAAGAAGACATCTGATTGGTTAAAACTGTGCTTTCTTATTGGCCGAAAATACGAGACTCTGATTGGGCAATTATTACCTGAGCCGTTGACGTCACATCGCATCACACTCAACTTGGCCCGACTTACTCACGCAACCCTAATAGATCGTTTGTTGAATACCGTTTATATTTTGATACATATAGGCGGTTTTTGTTTCTGTTAAACACAATAATAGCATAGGTCAAATATGATTTGTCAAGTAACGTCTTGTGAAGTCTATTTTTCGTTGATTTAGGATCTGTTAGTTAACGGGAAATTTATAAGCAGTATTTATATATTCTACACAGACAGTGTAAAATTATAAATTTTCAACACCTGATTCGTACAGATGAGATAAATAAAAAATAATTACGCGACAGCATTCGCTTAATTAACGTAGCGAAAGTATAAGCAGAAAAATTACGATGCCGATAGCTGTGTGATTTTATAGAGTTTTAGGCCTGTAATCAGTGTCTATGTAGGCAGCTTGTTCGAATATTACAATTTTATAAGCATTATCAGATGCGACTTTTTAACGTTCCGAAACCGAACAATTCATGCGTTCTCTTAAGCAAGGTAGGCTAATAAAATTACTAATTTTCAATCCAATTTGGCAGTAAACTAAAATGCTGGCTGTTGAAATTGTTGTGCAATGAAAGTTGTTTTTTAGGTAAGTAGCGGACAAGGGGGTTTCAACCTCTAAAATCTTTTCTGAGTGAGATGAGTTGAGTTGGTTTACATGGTCTTCTCACAGCGTTTATAATTATACTTATCAGAATGCCAGTCCTTCGGAAAATCATGTACTTTCAACTCTCCGAATGAGACCACCTGTATTTCATTATCAACAGGGTTTGATTGTAAAATGAAATTCATGAATCTCAGATGAGATAACTCTGACTAGTGTCATTTATACCTCTACCTCTTCTGTTCTTACGTGCTTTAGTCATATAATTGGCTGACCCTGTGATAAAAATGAATACATATTTACAGTCAGGAACTAGCAAAATTACGTGAAAAAAATGTTTAACACTCTACCTTTTCATTATGGCCACAATAAATTTCATCCATCTTAAAATACAGGTACTAATGAAATAAGAGTAAAGCCAGAAAACTTTTTTCGAAATTACATCGGTTATTATATCATCATTTTGTCAGACCGTTGATTATTATTTTTCGACTAATGCTCGTTGGTAGAGCAAAATAGTTTTCTTGTTATAAAACGGATTAATGAGGTATATTTTCTTACCCGGCAGGATATTGACTTTGTTTCGTCTCAAGATATTTTGAATTAGATTTTTCAGTTGCCTTCTACGTATCGTAATATTTATTTACCGTTGTATAAAGTCATTCCCTTAAAAATATAATACATTACTGGCCAAAAATTAGGTTATAAAAATCGAACAACTAGGAAAAATAGATAACTGTCATTTGTTTTTTATCTTTGTTACGGTATCGAATGAACACTCGTGATTTTTTAAAAACCCGTGTTAACATTTAGCAGCAACAGAAACCAATTTTTAATTTCCTTAAGAACTCGAAAGATCTCTACAATGGGGTTCTACATATTTCGTAAGTGACATTTACCTAGAAAATATGAATCTCATTAAAAGGGACCTTCATATGTTCTGCCCTACCGTTAAAAGCTAGAAGTTGACATTGGGTGTGGACTTTACATTACAATAACACTCGACGTGACGCCCAGAATCAGTACGGACCAATCAGAAAGCAGCATATCCTGACGAATGAAGTAACGCTCAAGACACTTTGTCATTGGTTGACATCGGTGTGACGTAGTACAGTAATATAAACTCTCTGATTGAACAATATTAACCAATCATAATGACGCAAAAGAAGACATCTGATTGGTTAAAACTGTGCTTTCTTATTGGCCGAAAATACGAGACTCTGATTGGGCAATTATTACCTGAGCCGTTGACGTCACATCGCATCACACTCAACTTGGCCCGACTTACTCACGCAACCCTAATAGATCGTTTGTTGAATACCGTTTATATTTTGATACATATAGGCTGTTTTTGTTTCTGTTAAACACAATAATAGCATAGGTCAAATATGATTTGTCAAGTAACGTCTTGTGAAGTCTATTTTTCGTTGATTTAGGATCTGTTAGTTAACGGGAAATTTATAAGCAGTATTTATATATTCTACACAGACAGTGTAAAATTATAAACTTTCAACACCTGATTCGTACAGATGAGATAAATAAAAAATAATTACGCGACAGCATTCGCTTAATTAACGTAGCGAAAGTATAAGCAGAAAAATTACGATCCCGATAGCTGTGTGATTTTATAGAGTTTTAGGCCTGTAATCAGTGTCTATGTAGGCAGCTTGTTCGAATATTACAATTTTATAAGCATTATCAGATGCGACTTTTTAACGTTCCGAAACCGAACAATTCATGCGTTCTCTTAAGCAAGGTAGGCTAATAAAATTACTTATTTTCAATCCACTTTGGCAGTAAACTAAAATGCTGGCTGTTGAAATTGTTGTGCAATGAAAGTTGTTTTTTAGGTAAGTAGCGGACAAGGTGGTTTCAACCTCTAAAATCTTTTCTGAGTGAGATGAGTTGAGTTGGTTTACATGGTCTTCTCACAGGGTTTATAATTATACTTATCAGAATGCCAGTCCTTCGGAAAATCATGTACTTTCGACTCTCCGAATGACACCACCTGTATTTCATTATCAACAGGGTTTGATTGTAAAATGAAATTCATGAATCTCAGATGAGATAACTCTGACTCGTGTCATTTATACCTCTACCTCTTCTATTCTTACGTGCTTTAGTCATATAATTGGCTGACCCTGTGATAAAAATGAATACATATTTACAGTCAGGAACTAGCAAATTACGTGAAAAAAATGTTTAACACTCTACCTTTTCATTATGGCCAAAATAAATTTCATCCATCTTAAAATACAGGAACTAATGAAATAAGAGTAAAGCCAGAAAACTTTTTTCGAAATTACATCGGTTATTATATCATCATTTTGTCAGACCGTTGATTATTATTTTTCGACTAATGCTCGTTGGTAGAGCAAAATAGTTTTCTTGTTATAAAACGGATTAATGAGGTATATTTTCTTACCCGGTAGGATATTGACTTTGTTTCGTCTCAAGATATTTTGAATTAGATTTTTCAGTTGCCTTCTACGTATCGTAATATTTATTTACCGTTGTATAAAGTCATTCCCTTAAAAATATAATACATTACTGGCCAAAAATTAGGTTATAAAAATCGAACAACTAGGAAAAATAGATAACTATCATTTGTTTTTTATCTTTGTTACGGTATCGAATGAACACTCGTGATTTTTTAAAAACCCGTGTTAACATTTAGCAGCAACAGAAACCAATTTTTAATTTCCTTAAAAACTCGAAAGATCTCTACAATTGGGTTCTACATATTTCGTAAGTGACATTTACCTAGAAAATATGAATCTCATTAAAAGGGACCTTCATATGTTCTGCCCTACCGTTAAAAGCTAGAAGTTGACATTGGGTGTGGACTTTACATTACAATAACACTCGACGTGACGCCCAGAATCAGTACGGACCAATCAGAAAGCAGCATGTCCTGACGAATGACGTAACGCTCAAGACACTTTGTCATTGGTTGACATCCGTGTGACGTAGTACAGTAATATAAACTCTCTGATTGAACAATATTAACCAATCATAATGACGCAAAAGAAGACATCTGATTGGTTAAAACTGTGCTTTCTTATTGGCCGAAAATACGAGACTCTGATTGGGCAATTATTACCTGAGCCGTTGACGTCACATGCGCATCACACTCAACTTGGCCCGACTTACTCACGCAACCCTAATAGATCGTTTGTTGAATACCGTTTATATTTTGATACATATAGGCTATTTTTGTTTCTGTTAAACACAATAATAGCATAGGTCAAATATGATTTGTCAAGTAACGTCTTGTGAAGTCTATTTTTCGTTGATTTAGGATCTGTTAGTTAACGGGAAATTTATAAGCAGTATTTATATATTCTACACAGACAGTGTAAAATTATAAACTTTCAACACCTGATTCGTACAGATGAAATAAATAAAAAATAATTACGCGACAGCATTCGCTTAATTAACGTAGCGAAAGTATAAGCAGAAAAATTACGATCCCGATAGCTGTGTGATTTTATAGAGTTTTAGGCCTGTAATCAGTGTCTATGTAGGCAGCTTGTTCGAATATTACAATTTTATAAGCATCATCAGTTGCGACGTTTTAACGTTCCGAAACCGAACAATTCATGCGTTCTCTTAAGCAAGGTAGGCTAATAAAATTACTTATTTTCAATCCAATTTGGCAGTAAACTAAAATGCTGGCTGTTGAAATTGTTGTGCAATGAAAGTTGTTTTTTAGGTAAGTAGCGGACAAGGTGGTTTCAACCTCTAAAATCTTTTCTGAGTGAGATGAGTTGAGTTGGTTTACATGGTCTTCTCACAGGGTTTATAATTATACTTATCAGAATGCCAGTCCTTCGGAAAATCATGTACTTTCGACTCTCCGAATGACACCACCTGTATTTCATTATCAACAGGGTTTGATTGTAAAATGAAATTCATGAATCTCAGATGAGATAACTCTGACTCGTGTCATTTATACCTCTACCTCTTCTGTTCTTACGTGCTTTAGTCATATAATTGGCTGACCCTGTGATAAAAATGAATACATATTTACAGTCAGGAACTAGCAAATTACGTGAAAAAAATGTTTAACACTCTACCGTTTCATTATGGCCAAAATAAATTTCATCCATCTTAAAATACAGGAACTAATGAAATAAGAGTAAAGCCAGAAAACTTTTTTCGAAATTACATCGGTTATTATATCATCATTTTGTCAGACCGTTGATTATTATTTTTCGACTAATGCTCGTTGGTAGAGCAAAATAGTTTTCTTGTTATAAAACGGATTAATGAGGTATATTTTCTTACCCGGTAGGATATTGACTTTGTTTCGTCTCAAGATATTTTGAATTAGATTTTTCAGTTGCCTTCTACGTATCGTAATATTTATTTACCGTTGTATAAAGTCATTCCCTTAAAAATATAATACATTACTGGCCAAAAATTAGGTTATAAAAATCGAACAACTAGGAAAAATAGATAACTATCATTTGTTTTTTATCTTTGTTACGGTATCGAATGAACACTCGTGATTTTTTAAAAACCCGTGTTAACATTTAGCAGCAACAGAAACCAATTTTTAATTTCCTTAAAAACTCGAAAGATCTCTACAATTGGGTTCTACATATTTCGTAAGTGACATTTACCTAGAAAATATGAATCTCATTAAAAGGGACCTTCATATGTTCTGCCCTACCGTTAAAAGCTAGAAGTTGACATTGGGTGTGGACTTTACATTACAATAACACTCGACGTGACGCCCAGAATCAGTACGGACCAATCAGAAAGCAGCATGTCCTGACGAATGACGTAACGCTCAAGACACTTTGTCATTGGTTGACATCCGTGTGACGTAGTACAGTAATATAAACTCTCTGATTGAACAATATTAACCAATCATAATGACGCAAAAGAAGACATCTGATTGGTTAAAACTGTGCTTTCTTATTGGCCGAAAATACGAGACTCTGATTGGGCAATTATTACCTGAGCCGTTGACGTCACATGCGCATCACACTCAACTTGGCCCGACTTACTCACGCAACCCTAATAGATCGTTTGTTGAATACCGTTTATATTTTGATACATATAGGCTATTTTTGTTTCTGTTAAACACAATAATAGCATAGGTCAAATATGATTTGTCAAGTAACGTCTTGTGAAGTCTATTTTTCGTTGATTTAGGATCTGTTAGTTAACGGGAAATTTATAAGCAGTATTTATATATTCTACACAGACAGTGTAAAATTATAAACTTTCAACACCTGATTCGTACAGATGAAATAAATAAAAAATAATTACGCGACAGCATTCGGTTAATTAACGTAGCGAAAGTATAAGCAGAAAAATTACGATCCCGATAGCTGTGTGATTTTATAGAGTTTTAGGCCTGTAATCAGTGTCTATGTAGGCAGCTTGTTCGAATATTACAATTTTATAAGCATCATCAGTTGCGACGTTTTAACGTTCCGAAACCGAACAATTCATGCGTTCTCTTAAGGAAGGTAGGCGAATAAAATTATTTATTTTCAATCCAATTTGGCAGTAAACTAAAATGCTGGCTGTTGAAATTGTTGTGCAATGAAAGTTGTTTTTAAGGTAAGTAGCGGACAAGGTGGTTTCAACCTCTAAAATCTTTTCTGAGTGAGATGAGTTGAGTTGGTTTACATGGTCTTCTCACAGCGTTTATAATTATACTTATCAGAATACCAGTCCTTCGGAAAATCATGTACTTTCGACTCTCCGAATGACACCACCTGTATTTCATTATCAACAGGGTTTGATTGTAAAATGAAATTCATGAATCTCAGATGAGATAACTCTGACTAGTGTCATTTATACCTCTACCTCTTCTGTTCTTACGTGCTTTAGTCATATAATTGGCTGACCCTGTGATAAAAATGAATACATATTTACAGTCAGGAACTAGCAACTTACGTGAAAAAAATGTTTAACACTCTACCTTTTCATTATGGCCACAATAAATTTCATCCATCTTAAAATACAGGAACTAATGAAATAAGAGTAAAGCCAGAAAACTTTTTTCGAAATTACATCGGTTATTATATCATCATTTTGTCAGACCGTTGATTATTATTTTTCGACTAATGCTCGTTGGTAGAGCAAAATAGTTTTCTTGTTATAAAACGGATTAATGAGGTATATTTTCTTACCCGGTAGGATATTGACTTTGTTTCGTCTCAAGATATTTTGAATTAGATTTTTCAGTTGCCTTCTACGTATCGTAATATTTATTTACCCTTGTATAAAGTCATTCCCTTAAAAATATAATACATTACTGGCCAAAAATTAGGTTATAAAAATCGAACAACTAGGAAAAATAGATAACTGTCATATGTTTTTTTTCTTTGTTACGGTATCGAATGAACACTCGTGATTTTTTAAAAACCCGTGTTAACATTTAGCAGCAACAGAAACCATTTTTTAATTTCCTTAAGAACTCGAAAGATCTCTACAATGGGGTTCTACATATTTCGTGAGTGACATTTACCTAGAAAATATGAATCTCATTAAAAGGGACCTTCATATGTTCTGCCCTAACGTTAAAAGCTAGAAGTTGACATTGGGTGTGGACTTTACATTACAATAACACTCGACGTGACGCCCAGAATCAGTACGGACCAATCAGAAAGCAGCATGTCCTGACGAATGACGTAACGCTCAAGACACTTTGTCATTGGTTGACATCCGTGTGACGTAGTACAGTAATATAAACTCTCTGATTGAACAATATTAACCAATCATAATGACGCAAAAGAAGACATCTGATTGGTTAAAACTGTGCTTTCTTATTGGCCGAAAATACGAGACTCTGATTGGGCAATTATTACCTGAGCCGTTGACGTCACATGCGCATCACACTCAACTTGGCCCGACTTACTCACGCAACCCTAATAGATCGTTTGTTGAATACCGTTTATATTTTGATACATATAGGCTATTTTTGTTTCTGTTAAACACAATAATAGCATAGGTCAAATATGATTTGTCAAGTAACGTCTTGTGAAGTCTATTTTTCGTTGATTTAGGATCTGTTAGTTAACGGGAAATTTATAAGCAGTATTTATATATTCTACACAGACAGTGTAAAATTATAAACTTTCAACACCTGATTCGTACAGATGAAATAAATATAAAATAATTACGCGACAGCATTCGGTTAATTAACGTAGCGAAAGTATAAGCAGAAAAATTACGATCCCGATAGCTGTGTGATTTTATAGAGTTTTAGGCCTGTAATCAGTGTCTATGTAGGCAGCTTGTTCGAATATTACAATTTTATAAGCATCATCAGTTGCGACGTTTTAACGTTCCGAAACCGAACAATTCATGCGTTCTCTTAAGGAAGGTAGGCGAATAAAATTATTTATTTTCAATCCAATTTGGCAGTAAACTAAAATGCTGGCTGTTGAAATTGTTGTGCAATGAAAGTTGTTTTTAAGGTAAGTAGCGGACAAGGTGGTTTCAACCTCTAAAATCTTTTCTGAGTGAGATGAGTTGAGTTGGTTTACATGGTCTTCTCACAGCGTTTATAATTATACTTATCAGAATACCAGTCCTTCGGAAAATCATGTACTTTCGACTCTCCGAATGACACCACCTGTATTTCATTATCAACAGGGTTTGATTGTAAAATGAAATTCATGAATCTCAGATGAGATAACTCTGACTCGTGTCATTTATACCTCTACCTCTTCTGTTCTTACGTGCTTTAGTCATATAATTGGCTGACCCTGTGATAAAAATGAATACATATTTACAGTCAGGAACTAGCAAATTACGTGAAAAAAATGTTTAACACTCTACCGTTTCATTATGGCCAAAATAAATTTCATCCATCTTAAAATACAGGAACTAATGAAATAAGAGTAAAGCCAGAAAACTTTTTTCGAAATTACATCGGTTATTATATCATCATTTTGTCAGACCGTTGATTATTATTTTTCGACTAATGCTCGTTGGTAGAGCAAAATAGTTTTCTTGTTATAAAACGGATTAATGAGGTATATTTTCTTACCCGGTAGGATATTGACTTTGTTTCGTCTCAAGATATTTTGAATTAGATTTTTCAGTTGCCTTCTACGTATCGTAATATTTATTTACCGTTGTATAAAGTCATTCCCTTAAAAATATAATACATTACTGGCCAAAAATTAGGTTATAAAAATCGAACAACTAGGAAAAATAGATAACTATCATTTGTTTTTTATCTTTGTTACGGTATCGAATGAACACTCGTGATTTTTTAAAAACCCGTGTTAACATTTAGCAGCAACAGAAACCAATTTTTAATTTCCTTAAAAACTCGAAAGATCTCTACAATTGGGTTCTACATATTTCGTAAGTGACATTTACCTAGAAAATATGAATCTCATTAAAAGGGACCTTCATATGTTCTGCCCTACCGTTAAAAGCTAGAAGTTGACATTGGGTGTGGACTTTACATTACAATAACACTCGACGTGACGCCCAGAATCAGTACGGACCAATCAGAAAGCAGCATGTCCTGACGAATGACGTAACGCTCAAGACACTTTGTCATTGGTTGACATCCGTGTGACGTAGTACAGTAATATAAACTCTCTGATTGAACAATATTAACCAATCATAATGACGCAAAAGAAGACATCTGATTGGTTAAAACTGTGCTTTCTTATTGGCCGAAAATACGAGACTCTGATTGGGCAATTATTACCTGAGCCGTTGACGTCACATGCGCATCACACTCAACTTGGCCCGACTTACTCACGCAACCCTAATAGATCGTTTGTTGAATACCGTTTATATTTTGATACATATAGGCTATTTTTGTTTCTGTTAAACACAATAATAGCATAGGTCAAATATGATTTGTCAAGTAACGTCTTGTGAAGTCTATTTTTCGTTGATTTAGGATCTGTTAGTTAACGGGAAATTTATAAGCAGTATTTATATATTCTACACAGACAGTGTAAAATTATAAACTTTCAACACCTGATTCGTACAGATGAAATAAATAAAAAATAATTACGCGACAGCATTCGGTTAATTAACGTAGCGAAAGTATAAGCAGAAAAATTACGATCCCGATAGCTGTGTGATTTTATAGAGTTTTAGGCCTGTAATCAGTGTCTATGTAGGCAGCTTGTTCGAATATTACAATTTTATAAGCATCATCAGTTGCGACGTTTTAACGTTCCGAAACCGAACAATTCATGCGTTCTCTTAAGGAAGGTAGGCGAATAAAATTATTTATTTTCAATCCAATTTGGCAGTAAACTAAAATGCTGGCTGTTGAAATTGTTGTGCAATGAAAGTTGTTTTTAAGGTAAGTAGCGGACAAGGTGGTTTCAACCTCTAAAATCTTTTCTGAGTGAGATGAGTTGAGTTGGTTTACATGGTCTTCTCACAGCGTTTATAATTATACTTATCAGAATACCAGTCCTTCGGAAAATCATGTACTTTCGACTCTCCGAATGACACCACCTGTATTTCATTATCAACAGGGTTTGATTGTAAAATGAAATTCATGAATCTCAGATGAGATAACTCTGACTAGTGTCATTTATACCTCTACCTCTTCTGTTCTTACGTGCTTTAGTCATATAATTGGCTGACCCTGTGATAAAAATGAATACATATTTACAGTCAGGAACTAGCAACTTACGTGAAAAAAATGTTTAACACTCTACCTTTTCATTATGGCCACAATAAATTTCATCCATCTTAAAATACAGGAACTAATGAAATAAGAGTAAAGCCAGAAAACTTTTTTCGAAATTACATCGGTTATTATATCATCATTTTGTCAGACCGTTGATTATTATTTTTCGACTAATGCTCGTTGGTAGAGCAAAATAGTTTTCTTGTTATAAAACGGATTAATGAGGTATATTTTCTTACCCGGTAGGATATTGACTTTGTTTCGTCTCAAGATATTTTGAATTAGATTTTTCAGTTGCCTTCTACGTATCGTAATATTTATTTACCCTTGTATAAAGTCATTCCCTTAAAAATATAATACATTACTGGCCAAAAATTAGGTTATAAAAATCGAACAACTAGGAAAAATAGATAACTGTCATATGTTTTTTTTCTTTGTTACGGTATCGAATGAACACTCGTGATTTTTTAAAAACCCGTGTTAACATTTAGCAGCAACAGAAACCATTTTTTAATTTCCTTAAGAACTCGAAAGATCTCTACAATGGGGTTCTACATATTTCGTGAGTGACATTTACCTAGAAAATATGAATCTCATTAAAAGGGACCTTCATATGTTCTGCCCTAACGTTAAAAGCTAGAAGTTGACATTGGGTGTGGACTTTACATTACAATAACACTCGACGTGACGCCCAGAATCAGTACGGACCAATCAGAAAGCAGCATGTCCTGACGAATGACGTAACGCTCAAGACACTTTGTCATTGGTTGACATCCGTGTGACGTAGTATAGTAATATAAACTCTCTGATTGAACAATATTAACCAATCATAATGACGCAAAAGAAGACATCTGATTGGTTAAAACTGTGCTTTCTTATTGGCCGAAAATACGAGACTCTGATTGGGCAATTATTACCTGAGCCGTTGACGTCACATGCGCATCACACTCAACTTGGCCCGACTTACTCACGCAACCCTAATAGATCGTTTGTTGAATACCGTTTATATTTTGATACATATAGGCTATTTTTGTTTCTGTTAAACACAATAATAGCATAGGTCAAATATGATTTGTCAAGTAACGTCTTGTGAAGTCTATTTTTCGTTGATTTAGGATCTGTTAGTTAACGGGAAATTTATAAGCAGTATTTATATATTCTACACAGACAGTGTAAAATTATAAACTTTCAACACCTGATTCGTACAGATGAAATAAATATAAAATAATTACGCGACAGCATTCGGTTAATTAACGTAGCGAAAGTATAAGCAGAAAAATTACGATCCCGATAGCTGTGTGATTTTATAGAGTTTTAGGCCTGTAATCAGTGTCTATGTAGGCAGCTTGTTCGAATATTACAATTTTATAAGCATCATCAGTTGCGACGTTTTAACGTTCCGAAACCGAACAATTCATGCGTTCTCTTAAGGAAGGTAGGCGAATAAAATTATTTATTTTCAATCCAATTTGGCAGTAAACTAAAATGCTGGCTGTTGAAATTGTTGTGCAATGAAAGTTGTTTTTAAGGTAAGTAGCGGACAAGGTGGTTTCAACCTCTAAAATCTTTTCTGAGTGAGATGAGTTGAGTTGGTTTACATGGTCTTCTCACAGCGTTTATAATTATACTTATCAGAATACCAGTCCTTCGGAAAATCATGTACTTTCGACTCTCCGAATGACACCACCTGTATTTCATTATCAACAGGGTTTGATTGTAAAATGAAATTCATGAATCTCAGATGAGATAACTCTGACTAGTGTCATTTATACCTCTACCTCTTCTGTTCTTACGTGCTTTAGTCATATAATTGGCTGACCCTGTGATAAAAATGAATACATATTTACAGTCAGGAACTAGCAACTTACGTGAAAAAAATGTTTAACACTCTACCTTTTCATTATGGCCACAATAAATTTCATCCATCTTAAAATACAGGAACTAATGAAATAAGAGTAAAGCCAGAAAACTTTTTTCGAAATTACATCGGTTATTATATCATCATTTTGTCAGACCGTTGATTATTATTTTTCGACTAATGCTCGTTGGTAGAGCAAAATAGTTTTCTTGTTATAAAACGGATTAATGAGGTATATTTTCTTACCCGGTAGGATATTGACTTTGTTTCGTCTCAAGATATTTTGAATTAGATTTTTCAGTTGCCTTCTACGTATCGTAATATTTATTTACCCTTGTATAAAGTCATTCCCTTAAAAATATAATACATTACTGGCCAAAAATTAGGTTATAAAAATCGAACAACTAGGAAAAATAGATAACTGTCATATGTTTTTTTTCTTTGTTACGGTATCGAATGAACACTCGTGATTTTTTAAAAACCCGTGTTAACATTTAGCAGCAACAGAAACCATTTTTTAATTTCCTTAAGAACTCGAAAGATCTCTACAATGGGGTTCTACATATTTCGTGAGTGACATTTACCTAGAAAATATGAATCTCATTAAAAGGGACCTTCATATGTTCTGCCCTAACGTTAAAAGCTAGAAGTTGACATTGGGTGTGGACTTTACATTACAATAACACTCGACGTGACGCCCAGAATCAGTACGGACCAATCAGAAAGCAGCATATCCTGACGAATGACGTAACGCTCAAAACACTTTGTCATTGGTTGACATCGGTGTGACGTAGTACAGTAACATAAACTCTCTGATTGGACAATATTAACCAATCAAAATGACGCAAAAGAAGACATCTGATTGGTTAAAACTGTGCTTTCTTATTGGCCGAAAATACGAGACTCTGATTGGGCAATTATTACCTGAGCCGTTGACGTCACATGCGCATCACACTCAACTTGGCCCGACTTACTCACGCAACCCTAATAGATCGTTTGTTGAATACCGTTTATATTTTGATACATATAGGCTATTTTTGTTTCTGTTAAACACAATAATAGCATAGGTCAAATATGATTTGTCAAGTAACGTCTTGTGAAGTCTATTTTTCGTTGATTTAGGATCTGTTAGTTAACGGGAAATTTATAAGCAGTATTTATATATTCTACACAGACAGTGTAAAATTATAAACTTTCAACACCTGATTCGTACAGATGAGATAAATAAAAAATAATTAGGCGACAGCATTCGCTTAATTAACGTAGCGAAAGTATAAGCAGAAAAAATACGATCCCGATAGCTGTGTGATTTTATAGAGTTTTAGGCCTGTAATCAGTGTCTATGTAGGCAGCTTGTTCGAATATTACAATTTTATAAGCATTATCAGATGCGACTTTCTAACGTTCCGAAACCGAACAATTCATGCGTTCTCTTAAGCAAGGTAGGCTAATAAAATTACTTATTTTCAATCCAATTTGGCAGTAAACTAAAATGCTGGCTGTTGAAATTGTTGTGCAATGAAAGTTGTTTTTAAGGTAAGTAGCGGACAAGGTGGTTTCAACCTCTAAAATCTTTTCTGAGTGAGATGAGTTGAGTTGGTTTACATGGTCTTCTCACAGGGTTTATAATTATACTTATCAGAATGCCAGTCCTTCGGAAAATCATGTACTTTCGACTCTCCGAATGACACCACCTGTATTTCATTATCAACAGGGTTTGATTGTAAAATGAAATTCATGAATCTCAGATGAGATAACTCTGACTAGTGTCATTTATACCTCTACCTCTTCTGTTCTTACGTGCTTTAGTCATATAATTGGCTGACCCTGTGATAAAAATGAATACATATTTACAGTCAGGAACTAGCAAATTACGTGAAAAAAATGTTTAACACTCTACCTTTTCATTATGGCCACAATAGATTTCATCCATCTTAAAATACAGGAACTAATGAAATAAGAGTAATGCCAGAAAACTTTTTTCGAAATTACATCGGTTATTATATCATCATTTTGTCAGACCGTTGATTATTATTTTTCGACTAATGCTCGTTGGTAGAGCAAAATAGTTTTCTTGTTATAAAACGGATTAATGAGGTATATTTTCTTACCCGGTAGGATATTGACTTTGTTTCGTCTCAAGATATTTTGAATTAGATTTTTCAGTTGCCTTCTACGTATCGTAATATTTATTTACCCTTGTATAAAGTCATTCCCTTAAAAATATAATACATTAATGGCCAAAAATTAGGTTATAAAAATCGAACAACTTGGAAAAATAGATAACTGTCATATGTTTTTTTTCTTTGTTACGGTATCGAATGAACACTCGTGATTTTTTAAAAACCCGTGTTAACATTTACCAGCAACAGAAACCAATTTTTAATTTCCTTAAGAACTCGAAAGATCTCTACAATGGGGTTCTACATATTTCGTGAGTGACATTTACCTAGAAAATATGAATCTCATTAAAAGGGACCTTCATATGTTCTGCCCTACCGTTAAAAGCTAGAAGTTGACATTGGGTGTGGACTTTACATTACAATAACACTCGAAGTGACGCCCAGAATCAATACGGACCAATCAGAAAGCAGCATATCCTGACGAATGACGTAACGCTCAAGACACTTTGTCATTGGCTGAAATCGGTGTGACGTAGTACAGTAATATAAACGCTCTGATTGGACAATATTAACCAATCAAAATGACGCAAAAGAAGACATCTGATTAGTTAAAACTGTGCTTTCTTATTGGCCGAAAATACGAGACTCTGATTGGGCAATTATTACCTGAGCCGTTGACGTCACATGCGCATCCCACTCAACTTGGCCCGACTTACTCACGCAACCCTAATAGATCGTTTGTTGAATACCGTTTATATTTTGATACATATAGGCTATTTTTGTTTCTGTTAAACACAATAATAGCATAGGTCAAATATGATTTGTCAAGTAACGTCTTGTGAAGTCTATTTTTCGTTGATTTAGGATCTGTTAGTTAACGGGAAATTTATAAGCAGTATTTATATATTCTACACAGACAGTGTAAAATTATAAACTTTCAACACCTGATTCGTACAGATGAGATAAATAAAAAATAATTAGGCGACAGCATTCGCTTAATTAACGTAGCGAACGTATAAGCAGAAAATTACGATCCCGATAGCTGTGTGATTTTATAGAGTTTTAGGCCTGTAATCAGTGTCTATGTAGGCAGCTTGTTCGAATATTACAATTTTATAAGCATTATCAGATGCGACTTTTTAACGTTCCGAAACCGAACAATTCATGCGTTCTCTTAAGCAAGGTAGGCTAATAAAATTACTTATTTTCAATCCAATTTGGCAGTAAACTAAAATGCTGGCTGTTGAAATTGTTGTGCAATGAAAGTTGTTTTTTAGGTAAGTAGCGGACAAGGTGGTTTCAACCTCTAAAATCTTTTCTGAGTGAGATGAGTTGAGTTGGTTTACATGGTCTTCTCACAGCGTTTATAATTATACCTATCAGAATGCCAGTCCTTCGGAAAATCATGTACTTTCGACTCTCCGAATGACACCACCTGTATTTCATTATCAACAGGGTTTGATTGTAAAATGAAATTCATGAATCTCAGATGAGATAGCTCTGACTAGTGTCATTTATACCTCTACCTCTTCTGTTCTTACGTGCTTTAGTCATATAATTGGCTGACCCTGTGATAAAAATGAATACATATTTACAGTCAGGAACTAGCAACTTACGTGAAAAAAATGTTTAACACTCTACCTTTTCATTATGGCCACAATAAATTTCATCCATCTTAAAATACAGGAACTAATGAAATAAGAGTAAAGCCAGAAAACTTTTTTCGAAATTACATCGGTTATTATATCATCATTTTGTCAGACCGTTGATTATTATTTTTCGACTAATGCTCGTTGGTAGAGCAAAATAGTTTTCTTGTTATAAAACGGATTAATGAGGTATATTTTCTTACCCGGTAGGATATTGACTTTGTTTCGTCTCAAGATATTTTGAATTAGATTTTTCAGTTGCCTTCTACGTATCGTAATATTTATTTACCGTTGTATAAAGTCATTCCCTTAAAAATATAATACATTACTGGCCAAAAATTAGGTTATAAAAATCGAACAACTAGGAAAAATAGATAACTGTCATTTGTTTTTTATCTTTGTTACGGTATCGAATGAAAACTCGTGATTTTTTAAAAACCCGTGTTAACATTTAGCAGCAACAGAAACCAATTTTTAATTTCCTTAAGAACTCGAAAAATCTCTACAATTGGGTTCTACATATTTCGTAAGTGACATTTACCTAGAAAATATGAATCTCATTAAAAGGGACCTTCATATGTTCTGCCCTACCGTTAAAAGCTAGAAGTTGACATTGGGTGTGGACTTTACATTACAATAACACTCGAAGTGACGCCCAGAATCAATACGGACCAATCAGAAAGCAGCATATCCTGACGAATGACGTAACGCTCAAGACACTTTGTCATTGGCTGAAATCGGTGTGACGTAGTACAGTAATATAAACGCTCTGATTGGACAATATTAACCAATCAAAATGACGCAAAAGAAGACATCTGATTAGTTAAAACTGTGCTTTCTTATTGGCCGAAAATACGAGACTCTGATTGGGCAATTATTACCTGAGCCGTTGACGTCACATGCGCATCCCACTCAACTTGGCCCGACTTACTCACGCAACCCTAATAGATCGTTTGTTGAATACCGTTTATATTTTGATACATATAGGCTATTTTTGTTTCTGTTAAACACAATAATAGCATAGGTCAAATATGATTTGTCAAGTAACGTCTTGTGAAGTCTATTTTTCGTTGATTTAGGATCTGTTAGTTAACGGGAAATTTATAAGCAGTATTTATATATTCTACACAGACAGTGTAAAATTATAAACTTTCAACACCTGATTCGTACAGATGAGATAAATAAAAAATAATTAGGCGACAGCATTCGCTTAATTAACGTAGCGAACGTATAAGCAGAAAATTACGATCCCGATAGCTGTGTGATTTTATAGAGTTTTAGGCCTGTAATCAGTGTCTATGTAGGCAGCTTGTTCGAATATTACAATTTTATAAGCATTATCAGATGCGACTTTTTAACGTTCCGAAACCGAACAATTCATGCGTTCTCTTAAGCAAGGTAGGCTAATAAAATTACTTATTTTCAATCCAATTTGGCAGTAAACTAAAATGCTGGCTGTTGAAATTGTTGTGCAATGAAAGTTGTTTTTTAGGTAAGTAGCGGACAAGGTGGTTTCAACCTCTAAAATCTTTTCTGAGTGAGATGAGTTGAGTTGGTTTACATGGTCTTCTCACAGCGTTTATAATTATACTTATCAGAATGCCAGTCCTTCGGAAAATCATGTACTTTCGACTCTCCGAATGACACCACCTGTATTTCATTATCAACAGGGTTTGATTGTAAAATGAAATTCATCAATCTCAGATGAGATAACTCTGACTAGTGTCATTTATACCTCTACCTCTTCTGTTCTTACGTGCTTTAGTCATATAATTGGCTGACCCTGTGATAAAAATGAATACATATTTACAGTCAGGAACTAGCAACTTACGTGAAAAAAATGTTTAACACTCTACCTTTTCATTATGGCCACAATAAATTTCATCCATCTTAAAATACAGGAACTAATGAAATAAGAGTAAAGCCAGAAAACTTTTTTCGAAATTACATCGGTTATTATATCATCATTTTGTCAGACCGTTGATTATTATTTTTCGACTAATGCTCGTTGGTAGAGCAAAATAGTTTTCTTGTTATAAAACGGATTAATGAGGTATATTTTCTTACCCGGTAGGATATTGACTTTGTTTCGTCTCAAGATATTTTGAATTAGATTTTTCAGTTGCCTTCTACGTATTGTAATATTTATTTACCCTTGTATAAAGTCATTCCCTTAAAAATATAATACATTAATGGCCAAAAATTAGGTTATGAAAATCGAACAACTTGGAAAAATAGATAACTGTCATATGTTTTTTTTCTTTGTTTCGGTATCGAATGAACACTCGTGATTTTTTAAAAACCCGTGTTAACATTTACCAGCAACAGAAACCAATTTTTTAATTTCCTTAAGAACTCGAAAGATCTCTACAATGGGGTTCTACATATTTCGTGAGTGACATTTACCTAGAAAATATGAATCTCATTAAAAGGGACCTTCATATGTTCTGCCCTACCGTTAAAAGCTAGAAGTTGACATTGGGTGTGGACTTTACATTACAATAACACTCGAAGTGACGCCCAGAATCAATACGGACCAATCAGAAAGCAGCATATCCTGACGAATGACGTAACGCTCAAGACACTTTGTCATTGGCTGAAATCGGTGTGACGTAGTACAGTAATATAAACTTTCTGATTGGACAATATTAACCAATCAAAATGACGCAAAAGAAGACATCTGATTAGTTAAAACTGTGGTTTCTTATTGGCCGAAAATACGAGACTCTGATTGGGCAATTATTACCTGAGCCGTTGACGTCACATGCGCATCCCACTCAACTTGGCCCGACTTACTCACGCAACCCTAATAGATCGTTTGTTGAATACCGTTTATATTTTGATACATATAGGCTATTTTTGTTTCTGTTAAACACAATAATAGCATAGGTCAAATATGATTTGTCAAGTTACGTCTTGTGAAGTCTATTTTTCGTTGATTTAGGATCTGTTAGTTAACGGGAAATTTATAAGCAGTATTTATATATTCTACACAGACAGTGTAAAATTATAAACTTTCAACACCTGATTCGTACAGATGAGATAAATAAAAAATAATTAGGCGACAGCATTCGCTTAATTAACGTAGCGAACGTATAAGCAGAAAATTACGATCCCGATAGCTGTGTGATTTTATAGAGTTTTAGGCCTGTAATCAGTGTCTATGTAGGCAGCTTGTTCGAATATTACAATTTTATAAGCATTATCAGATGCGACTTTTTAACGTTCCGAAACCAAACAATTCATGCGTTCTCTTAAGCAAGGTAGGCTAATAAAATTACTTATTTTCAATCCAATTTGGCAGTAAACTAAAATGCTGGCTGTTGAAATTGTTGTGCAATGAAAGTTGTTTTTTAGGTAAGTAGCGGACAAGGTGGTTTCAACCTCTAAAATCTTTTCTGAGTGAGATGAGTTGAGTTGGTTTACATGGTCTTCTCACAGCGTTTATAATTATACTTATCAGAATGCCAGTCCTTCGGAAAATCATGTACTTTCGACTCTCCGAATGACACCACCTGTATTTCATTATCAACAGGGTTTGATTGTAAAATGAAATTCATCAATCTCAGATGAGATAACTCTGACTAGTGTCATTTATACCTCTACCTCTTCTGTTCTTACGTGCTTTAGTCATATAATTGGCTGACCCTGTGATAAAAATGAATACATATTTACAGTCAGGAACTAGCAAATTACGTGAAAAAAATGTTTAACACTCTACCTTTTCATTATGGCCACAATAAATTTCATCCATCTTAAAATACAGGAACTAATGAAATAAGAGTAAAGCCAGAAAACTTTTTTCGAAATTACATCGGTTATTATATCATCATTTTGTCAGACCGTTGATTATTATTTTTCGACTAATGCTCGTTGGTAGAGCAAAATAGTTTTCTTGTTATAAAACGGATTAATGAGGTATATTTTCTTACCCGGTAGGATATTGACTTTGTTTCGTCTCAAGATATTTTGAATTAGATTTTTCAGTTGCCTTCTACGTATCGTAATATTTATTTACCCTTGTATAAAGTCATTCCCTTAAAAATATAATACATTAATGGCCAAAAATTAGGTTATAAAAATCGAACAACTTGGAAAAATAGATAACTGTCATATGTTTTTTTTCTTTGTTACGGTATCGAATGAACACTCGTGACTTTTTAAAAACCCGTGTTAACATTTACCAGCAACAGAAACCAATTTTTAATTTCCTTAAGAACTCGAAAGATCTCTACAATGGGGTTCTACATATTTCGTGAGTGACATTTACCTAGAAAATATGAATCTCATTAAAAGAGACCTTCATATGTTCTGCCCTACCGTTAAAAGCTAGAAGTTGACATTGGGTGTGGACTTTACATTACAATAACACTCGACGTGACGCCCAGAATCAGTACGGACCAATCAGAAAGCAGCATATCCTGACGAATGACGTAACGCTCAAGACACTTTGTCATTGGTTGACATCGGTGTGACGTAGTATAGTAATATAAACTCTCTGATTGGACAATATTAACCAATCAAAATGACGCAAAAGAAGACATCTGATTGGTTAAAACTGTGCTTTCTTATTGGCCGAAAATACGAGACTCTGATTGGGCAATTATTACCTGAGCCGTTGACGTCACATGCGCATCACACTCAACTTGGCCCGACTTACTCACGCTACCCTAATAGATCGTTTGTTGAATACCGTTTATATTTTGATACATATAGGCTATTTTTGTTTCTGTTAAACACAATAATAGCATAGGTCAAATATGATTTGTCAAGTAACGTCTTGTGAAGTTTTTTTTTTCGTTGATTTAGGATCTGTTAGTTAACGGGAAATTTATAAGCAGTATTTATATATTCTACACAGACAGTGTAAAATTATAAACTTTCAACACCTGATTCGTACAGATGAGATAAATAAAAAATAATTACGCGACAGCATTCGCTTAATTAACGTAGCGAACGTATAAGCAGAAAAATTACGATCCCGATAGCTGTGTGATTTTATAGAGTTTTAGGCCTGTAATCAGTGTCTATGTAGGCAGCTTGTTCGAATATTACAATTTTATAAGCATTATCAGATGCGACTTTTTAACGTTCCGAAACCAAACAATTCATGCGTTCTCTTAAGCAAGGTAGGCTAATAAAATTACTTATTTTCAATCCAATTTGGCAGTAAATTAAAATGCTGGCTGTTGAAATTGTTGTGCAATGAAAGTTGTTTTTTAGGTAAATAGCGGACAAGGTGGTTTCAACCTCTAAAATCTTTTCTGAGTGAGATGAGTTGAGTTGGTTTACATGGTCTTCTCACAGCGTTTATAATTATACTTATCAGAATGCCAGTCCTTCGGAAAATCATGTACTTTCGACTCTCCGAATGAGACCACCTGTATTTCATTATCAACAGGGTTTGATTGTAAAATGAAATTCATGAATCTCAGATGAGATAACTCTGACTAGTGTCATTTATACCTCTACCTCTTCTGTTCTTACGTGCTTTAGTCATATAATTGGCTGACCCTGTGATAAAAATGAATACATATTTACAGTCAGGAACTAGCAAATTACGTGAAAAAAATGTTTAACACTCTACCTTTTCATTATGGCCACAATAAATTTCATCCATCTTAAAATACAGGAACTAATGAAATAAGAGTAAAGCCAGAAAACTTTTTTCGAAATTACATCGGTTATTATATCATCATTTTGTCAGACCGTTGATTATTATTTTTCGACTAATGCTCGTTGGTAGAGCAAAATAGTTTTCTTGTTATAAAACGGATTAATGAGGTATATTTTCTTACCCGGTAGGATATTGACTTTGTTTCGTCTCAAGATATTTTGAATTAGATTTTTCAGTTGCCTTCTACGTATCGTAATATTTATTTACCCTTGTATAAAGTCATTCCCTTAAAAATATAATACATTAATGGCCAAAAATTAGGTTATAAAAATCGAACAACTTGGAAAAATAGATAACTGTCATATGTTTTTTTTCATTGTTACGGTATCGAATGAACACTCGTGATTTTTTAAAAACCCGTGTTAACATTTACCAGCAACAGAAACCAATTTTTAATTTCCTTAAGAACTCGAAAGATCTCTACAATGGGGTTCTACATATTTCGTGAGTGACATTTACCTAGAAAATATGAATCTCATTAAAAGGGACCTTCATATGTTCTGCCCTACCGTTAAAAGCTAGAAGTTGACATTGGGTGTGGACTTTACATTACAATAACACTCGACGTGACGCCCAGAATCAGTACGGACCAATCAGAAAGCAGCATATCCTGACGAATGACGTAACGCTCAAGACACTTTGTCATTGGTTGACATCGATGTGACGTAGTACAGTAATAAAAACTCTCTGATTGGACAATATTAACCAATCAAAATGACGCAAAAGAAGACATCTGATTGGTTAAAACTGTGCTTTCTTATTGGCCGAAAATACGAGACTCTGATTGGGCAATTATTACCTGAGCCGTTGACGTCACATGCGCATCACACTCAACTTGGCCCGACTTACTCAAGCAACCCTAATAGATCGTTTGTTAAATACCGTTTATATTTTGATACATATAGGCTATTTTTGTTTCTGTTAAACACAATAATAGCATAGGTCAAATATGATTTGTCAAGTAACGTTCTGTGAAGTCTATTTTTCGTTGATTTAGGATCTGTTAGTTAACGGGAAATTTATAAGCAGTATTTATATATTCTACACAGACAGTGTAAAATTATAAACTTTCAACACCTGATTCGTACAGATGAGATAAATAAAAAATAATTAGGCGACAGCATTCGCTTAATTAACGTAGCGAACGTATAAGCAGAAAAATTTTGATCCCGATAGCTGTGTGATTTTATAGAGTTTTAGGCCTGTAATCATTGTCTATGTAGGCAGCTTGTTCGAATATTACAATTTTATAAGCATTATCAGGTGCGACTTTTTAACGTTCCGAAACCGAACAATTCATGCGTTCTCTTAAGCAAGGTAGGCTAATAAAATTACTCATTTTCAATCCAATTTGGCAGTAAACTAAAATGCTGGCTGTTGAAATTGTTGTGCAATGAAAGTTATTTTTTAGGTAAGTAGCGGACAAGGTGGTTTCAACCTCTAAAATCTTTTCTGAGTGAGATGAGTTGAGTTGGTTTACATGGTCTTCTCACAGCGTTTATAATTATACTTATCAGAATGCCAGTCCTTCGGAAAATCATGTACTTTCGACTCTCCGAATGAGACCACCTGTATTTCATTATCAACAGGGTTTGATTGTAAAATGAAATTCATGAATCTCAGATGAGATAACTCTGACTAGTGTCATTTATACCTCTACCTCTTCTGTTCTTACGTGCTTTAGTCATATAATTGGCTGACCCTGTGATAAAAATGAATACATATTTACAGTCAGGAACTAGCAAATTACGTGAAAAAAATGTTTAACACTCTACCTTTTCATTATGGCCACAATAAATTTCATCCATCTTAAAATACAGGAACTAATGAAATAAGAGTAAAGCCAGAAAACTTTTTTCGAAATTACATCGGTTATTATATCATCATTTTGTCAGACCGTTGATTATTATTTTTCGACTAATGCTCGTTGGTAGAGCAAAATAGTTTTCTTGTTATAAAACGGATTAATGAGGTATATTTTCTTACCCGGTAGGATATTGACTTTGTTTCGTCTCAAGATATTTTGAATTAGATTTTTCAGTTGCCTTCTACGTATCGTAATATTTATTTACCCTTGTATAAAGTCATTCCCTTAAAAATATAATACATTACTGGCCAAAAATTAGGTTATAAAAATCGAACAACTAGGAAAAATAGATAACTGTCATATGTTTTTTTTCTTTGTTACGGTATCGAATGAACACTCGTGATTTTTTAAAAAAACGTGTTAACATTTAGCACCAACAGAAACCAATTTTTAATTTCCTTAAGAACTCGAAAGATCTCTACAATGGGGTTCTACATATTTCGTAAGTGACATTTACCTAGAAAATATGAATCTCATTAAAAGGGACCTTCATATGTTCTGCCCTACCGTTAAAAGCTAGAAGTTGACATTGGGTGTGGACTTTACATTACAATAACACTCGACGTGACGCCCAGAATCAGTACGGACCAATCAGAAAGCAGCATATCCTGACGAATGACGTAACGCTTGCGTGTAAACTTGTATTGAAAAGATACAAAACAAAACAAAAATAAAATGTAAAATGAATCAAATAAAAAATGAAAATTACTTGTGTTTAAAATTTTTTACAACGGATAACGCTTAAATAAAAAAATTAAAGGAATAAAGTTGTTCCAGATTCTTGTTACTTGCGAGTTGCTGGGTTTGTGAAAGAAATCAACACAATAACGCCATTTACAAACATCGAAATAGTTTAATACAAAAAAATAAAATAAAAATAAACTTATCATTTAGTACCAAAAACCATATATATTTAACCATGACACATAAAAAATATTATAAGACTTAAACTTAGTTATAAAAATACTTCTTAGGTTTGAATAACATTTGTGTTAATTGGATCCAAAAAATAAAAACTTTATGAGCTCAGATTAAGATTTTGTAAAATTTGTTGCTTAAGGCATATATAAAAAAAATCCGGACATTATAAAAAAATTAAAAATTAAAAAAAATTGATACATTATATTTTAAACAACGATGTCACGTGAAAATTGTCTTTCGCGGTAAATTTTTTTTTAAGAAGACACACATTTGTACGTTAGATTTTTTATTTATCTGCAAGTTCTTTTATATAAAATATTATTACCTCTGATATGTACTTGATTAATCTGCAGGATGGAACATGATTAATAGTTTCATAACATCTTCATCTGTTAACATTAACTGCCAGACTCCGACTGACTTGACTCTGAATAGATTCTTCACTCGGCGTAAGTTGAATGTTGACGCCTGATGCGGAGATAACTTGTACTATGAAATTTAAATAGGCAAGAACGATTTTTCGTTAATATATATATATTTCGTCGGTCAGATTTTTATTTATTTTGAAGTTTGATGTTTTATTCCTTGGTTTTATATTTGTTTATCGCTGAAACGTGGTTTAATTTGTGTAACTGAAATTTGATTTAATTTGTGTAATTTGCACTTGTTCACTTCATAACGCATGACGTCACGGTAATCACGGAATACGCACCAAATTCGAATTATAAAACTATTTCAAAAAAAATTATATTTAAGACAAAACAATGAAATGATTCTACTTTATTTTCCTTCAGCAATTTAATAAATATTGAATACAAAAACATCACAGCATTGACCAGCTGATTATACAAGAAATACAAACATTAAACTTGCCTTAGCTTTGCTCAAACCAGGAAAAAATATAAATAAGCTACTACTGGTATGTATTATTATTTTAATTTAAACCCATCAAATAAAAGTAACCTCTCACGCTCAAGACACTTTGTCATTGGTTGACATCGGTGTGACGTAGTTCAGTAATATAAACTCTCTGATTGGACAATATTAACCAATCAAAATGACGCAAAAGAAGACATCTGATTGGTTAAAACTGTGCTTTCTTATTGGCCGAAAATACGAGACTCTGATTGGGCAATTATTACCTGAGCCGTTGACGTCACATGCGCATCACACTCAACTTGGCCCGACTTACTCACGCAACCCTAATAGATCGTTTGTTGAATACCGTTTATATTTTGATACATATAGGCTATTTTTGTTTCTGTTAAACACAATAATAGCATAGGTCAAATATGATTTGTCAAGTAACGTCTTGTGAAGTCTATTTTTCGTTGATTTAGGATCTGTTAGTTAACGGGAAATTTATAAGCAGTATTTATATATTCTACACAGACAGTGTAAAATTATAAACTTTCAACACCTGATTCGTACAGATGAGATAAATAAAAAATAATTAGGCGACAGCATTCGCTTAATTAACGTAGCGAACGTATAAGCAGAAAAATTACGATCCCGATAGCTGTGTGATTTTATAGAGTTTTAGGCCTGTAATCAGTGTCTATGTAGGCAGCTTGTTCGAATATTACAATTTTATAAGCATTATCAGATGCGACTTTTTAACGTTCCGAAACCGAACAATTCATGCGGTCTCTTAAGCAAGGTAGGCTAATAAAATTACTTATTTTCAATCCAATTTGGCAGTAAACTAAAATGCTGGCTGTTGAAATTGTTGTGCAATGAAAGTTGTTTTTTAGGTAAGTAGCGGACAAGGTGGTTTCAACCTCTAAAATCTTTTCTGAGTGAGATGAGTTGAGTTGGTTTACATGGTCCTCTCACAGCGTTTATAATTATACTTATCAGAATGCCAGTCCTTCGGAAAATCATGTACTTTTGACTCTCCGAATGACACCACCTGTATTTCATTATCAACAGGGTTTGATTGTAAAATGAAATTCATGAATCTCAGATGAGATAACTCTGACTAGTGTCATTTATACCTCTACCTCTTCTGTTCTTACGTGCTTTAGTCATATAATTGGCTGACCCTGTGATAAAAATGAATACATATTTACAGTCAGGAACTAGCAAATTACGTGACAAAAATGTTTAACACTCTACCTTTTCATTATGGCCACAATAAATTTCATCCATCTTAAAATACAGGAACTAATGAAATAAGAGTAAAGCCAGAAAACTTTTTTCGAAATTACATCGGTTATTATATCATCATTTTGTCAGACCGTTGATTATTATTTTTCGACTAATGCTCGTTGGTAGAGCAAAATAGTTTTCTTGTTATAAAACGGATTAATGAGGTATATTTTCTTACCCGGTAGGATATTGACTTTGTTTCGTCTCAAGATATTTTGAATTAGATTTTTCAGTTGCCTTCTACGTATCGTAATATTTATTTACCCTTGTATAAAGTCATTCCCTTAAAAATATAATACATTACTGGCCAAAAATTAGGTTATAAAAATCGAACAACTAGGAAAAATAGATAACTGTCATATGTTTTTTTTCTTTGTTACGGTATCGAATGAACACTCGTGATTTTTTAAAAACCCGTGTTAACATTTAGCAGCAACAGAAACCAATTTTTAATTTCCTTACGAACTCGAAAGATCTCTACAATGGGGTTCTACATATTTCGTAAGTGACATTTACCTAGAAAATATGAATCTCATTAAAAGGGACCTTCATATGTTCTGCCCTACCGTTAAAAGCTAGAAGTTGACATTGGGTGTGGACTTTACATTACAATAACACTCGACGTGACGCCCAGAATCAATACGGACCAATCAGAAAGCAGCATATCCTGACGAATGACGTAACGCTCAAGACACTTTGTCATTGGTTGAAATCGGTGTGACGTAGTACAGTAATATAAACTCTCTGATTGGACAATATTAACCAATCAAAATGACGCAAAAGAAGACATCTGATTGGTTAAAACTGTGCTTTCTTATTGGCCGAAAATACGAGACTCTGATTGGGCAATTATTACCTGAGCCGTTGACGTCACATGCGCATCACACTCAACTTGGCCCGACTTACTCACGCAACCCTAATAGATCGTTTGTTGAATACCGTTTATATTTTGATACATATAGGCTATTTTTGTTTCTGTTAAACACAATAATAGCATAGGTCAAATATGATTTGTCAAGTAACGTCTTGTGAAGTCTATTTTTCGTTGATTTAGGATCTGTTAGTTAACGGGAAATTTATAAGCAGTATTTATATATTCTACACAGACAGTGTAAAATTATAAACTTTCAACACCTGATTCGTACAGATGAGATAAATAAAAAATAATTACGCGACAGCATTCGCTTAATTAACGTAGCGAACGTATAAGCAGAAAAATTACGATCCCGATAGCTGTGTGATTTTATAGAGTTTTAGGCCAGTAATCAGTGTCTATGTAGGCAGCTTGTTCGAATATTACAATTTTATAAGCATTATCAGATGCGACTTTTTAACGTTCCGAAACCGAACAATTCATGCGGTCTCTTAAGCAAGGTAGGCTAATAAAATTACTCATTTTCAATCCAATTTGGCAGTAAACTAAAATGCTGGCTGTTGAAATTGTTGTGCAATGAAAGTTGTTTTTTAGGTAAGTAGCGGACAAGGTGGTTTCAACCTCTAAAATCTTTTCTGAGTGAGATGAGTTGAGTTGGTTTACATGGTCTTCGCACAGCGTTTATAATTATACTTATCAGAATGCCAGTCCTTCGGAAAATCATGTACTTTCGACTCTCCGAATGAGACCACCTGTATTTCATTATCAACAGGGTTTGATTGTAAAATGAAATTCATGAATCTCAGATGAGATAACTCTGACTAGTGTCATTTATACCTCTACCTCTTCTGTTCTTACGTGCTTTAGTCATATAATTGGCTGACCCTGTGATAAAAATGAATACATATTTACAGTCAGGAACTAGCAAATTACGTGACAAAAATGTTTAACACTCTACCTTTTCATTATGGCCACAATAAATTTCATCCATCTTAAAATACAGGAACTAATGAAAGAAGAGTAAAGCTAGAAAACTTTTTTCGAAATTACATCGGTTGTTATATCATCATTTTGTCAGACCGTTGATTATTATTTTTCGACTAATGCTCGTTGGTAGAGCAAAATAGTTTTCTTGTTATAAAACGAATTAATGAGGTATATTTTCTTACCCGGTAGGATATTGACTTTGTTTCGTCTCAAGATATTTTGAATTAGATTTTTCAGTTGCCTTCTACGTATCGTAATATTTATTTACCCTTGTATAAAGTCATTCCCTTAAAAATATAATACATTACTGGCCAAAAATTAGGTTATAAAAATCGAACAACTAGGAAAAATAGATAACTGTCATTTGTTTTTTATCTTTGTTACGGTATCGAATGAACACTCGTGATTTTTTAAAAACCCGTGTTAACATTTAGCAGCAACTGAAACCAATTTTTAATTTCCTTACGAACTCGAACGATCTCTACAATGGGGTTCTACATATTTCGTAAGTGACATTTACCTAGAAAATATGAATCTCATTAAAAGGGACCTTCATATGTTCTGCCCTACCGTTAAAAGCTAGAAGTTGACATTGGGTGTGGACTTTACATTACAATAACACTCGACGTGACGCCCAGAATCAATACGGACCAATCAGAAAGCAGCATATCCTGACGAATGACGTAACGCTCAAGACACTTTGTCATTGGCTGAAATCGGTGTGACGTAGTAGAGTAATATAAACGCTCTGATTGGACAATATTAACCAATCAAAATGACGCAAAAGAAGACATCTGATTGGTTAAAACTGTGCTTTCTTATTGGCCGAAAATACGAGACTCTGATTGGGCAATTATTACCTGAGCCGTTGACGTCACATGCGCATCACACTCAACTTGGCCCGACTTACTCACGCAACCCTAATAGATCGTTTGTTGAATACCGTTTATATTTTGAAACATATAGGCTATTTTTGTTTCTGTTAAACACAATAATAGCATAGGTCAAATATGATTTGTCAAGTAACGTCTTGTGAAGTCTATTTTTCGTTGATTTAAAATCTGTTAGTTAACGGGAAATTTATAAGCAGTATTTATATATTCTACACAGACAGTGTAAAATTATAAACTTTCAACACCTGATTCGTACAGATGAGATAAATAAAAAATAATTACGCGACAGCATTCGCTTAATTAACGTAGCGAAAGTATAAGCAGAAAAATTACGATCCAGATAGCTGTGTGATTTTATAGAGTTTTAGGCCTGTAATCAGTGTCTATGTAGGCAGCTTGTTCGAATATTACAATTTTATAAGCATTATCAGATGCGACTTTTTAACGTTCCGAAACCGAACAATTCATGCGGTCTCTTAAGCAAGGTAGGCTAATAAAATTACTTATTTTCAATCCAATTTGGCAGTAAACTAAAATGCTGGCTGTTGAAATTGTTGTGCAATGAAAGTTGTTTTTTAGGTAAGTAGCGGACAAGGTGGTTTCAACCTCTAAAATCCTTTCTGAGTGAGATGAGTTGAGTTGGTTTACATGGTCTTCTCACAGCGTTTATAATTATACTTATCAGAATGCCAGTCCTTCGGAAAATCATGTACTTTCGACTCTCCGAATGACACCACCTGTATTTCATTATCAACAGGGTTTGATTGTAAAATGAAATTCATGAATCTCAGATGAGATAACTCTGACTAGTGTCATTTATACCTCTACCTCTTCTGTTCTTACGTGCTTTAGTCATATAATTGGCTGACCCTGTGATAAAAATGAATACATATTTACAGTCAGGAACTAGCAAATTACGTGACAAAAATGTTTAACACTCTACCTTTTCATTATGGCCACAATAAATTTCATCCATCTTAAAATACAGGAACTAATGAAATAAGAGTAAAGCCAGAAAACTTTTTTCGAAATTACATCGGTTATTATATCATCATTTTGTCAGACCGTTGATTATTATTTTTCGACTAATGCTCGTTGGTAGAGCAAAATAGTTTTCTTGTTATAAAACGGATTAATGAGGTATATTTTCTTACCCGGTAGGATATTGACTTTGTTTCGTCTCAAGATATTTTGAATTAGATTTTTCAGTTGCCTTCTACGTATCGTAATATTTATTTACCCTTGTATAAAGTCATTCCCTTAAAAATATAATACATTACTGGCCAAAAATTACGTTATAAAAATCGAACAACTAGGAAAAATAGATAACTGTCATATGTTTTTTTTCTTTGTTACGGTATCGAATGAACACTCGTGATTTTTTAAAAACCCGTGTTAACATTTAGCAGCAACAGAAACCAATTTTTAATTTCCTTACGAACTCGAAAGATCTCTACAATGGGGTTCTACATATTTCGTAAGTGACATTTACCTAGAAAATATGAATCTCATTAAAAGGGACCTTCATAATGTTCTGCCCTACCGTTAAAAGCTAGAAGTTGACATTGGGTGTGGACTTTACATTACAATAACACTCGACGTGACGCCCAGAATCAATACGGACCAATCAGAAAGCAGCATATCCTGACGAATGACGTAACGCTCAAGACACTTTGTCATTGGCTGAAATCGGTGTGACGTAGTAGAGTAATATAAACGCTCTGATTGGACAATATTAACCAATCAAAATGACGCAAAAGAAGACATCTGATTGGTTAAAACTGTGCTTTCTTATTGGCCGAAAATACGAGACTCTGATTGGGCAATTATTACCTGAGCCGTTGACGTCACATGCGCATCACACTCAACTTGGCCCGACTTACTCACGCAACCCTAATAGATCGTTTGTTGAATACCGTTTATATTTTGATACATATAGGCTATTTTTGTTTCTGTTAAACACAATAATAGCATAGGTCAAATATGATTTGTCAAGTAACGTCTTGTGAAGTCTATTTTTCGTTGATTTAGGATCTGTTAGTTAACGGGAAATTTATAAGCAGTATTTATATATTCTACACAGACAGTGTAAAATTATAAACTTTCAACACCTGATTCGTACAGATGAGATAAATAAAAAATAATTAGGCGACAGCATTCGCTTAATTAACGTAGCGAACGTATAAGCAGAAAAATTACGATCCCGATAGCTGTGTGATTTTATAGAGTTTTAGGCCAGTAATCAGTGTCTATGTAGGCAGCTTGTTCGAATATTACAATTTTATAAGCATTATCAGATGCGACTTTTTAACGTTCCGAAACCGAACAATACATGCGGTTTCTTAAGCAAGGTAGGCTAATAAAATTACTCATTTTCAATCCAATTTGGCAGTAAACTAAAATGCTGGCTGTTGAAATTGTTGTGCAATGAAAGTTGTTTTTTAGGTAAGTAGCGGACAAGGTGGTTTCAACCTCTAAAATCTTTTCTGAGTGAGATGAGTTGAGTTGGTTTACATGGTCTTCTCACAGCGTTTATAATTATACTTATCAGAATGCCAGTCCTTCGGAAAATCATGTACTTTCGACTCTCCGAATGACACCACCTGTATTTCATTATCAACAGGGTTTGATTGTAAAATGAAATTCATGAATCTCAGATGAGATAACTCTGACTAGTGTCATTTATACCTCTACCTCTTCTGTTCTTACGTGCTTTAGTCATATAATTGGCTGACCCTGTGATAAAAATGAATACATATTTACAGTCAGGAACTAGCAAATTACGTGACAAAAATGTTTAACACTCTACCTTTTCATTATGGCCACAATAAATTTCATCCATCTTAAAATACAGGAACAAATGAAATAAGAGTAAAGCCAGAAAACGTTTTTCGAAATTACATCGGTTATTATATCATCATTTTGTCAGACCGTTGATTATTATTTTTCGACTAATGCTCGTTGGTAGAGCAAAATAGTTTTCTTGTTATAAAACGGATTAATGAGGTATATTTTCTTACCCGGTAGGATATTGACTTTGTTTCGTCTCAAGATATTTTGAATTAGATTTTTCAGTTGCCTTCTACGTATCGTAATATTTATTTACCCTTGTATAAAGTCATTCCCTTTAAAATATAATACATTACTGGCCAAAAATTAGGTTATAAAAATCGAACAACTAGGAAAAATAGATAACTGTCATATGTTTTTTTTCTTTGTTACGGTATCGAATGAACACTCGTGATTTTTTAAAAACCCGTGTTAACATTTAGCAGCAACTGAAACCAATTTTTAATTTCCTTACGAACTCGAAAGATCTTTACAATGGGGTTCTACATATTTCGTAAGTGACATTTACCTAGAAAATATGAATCTCATTAAAAGGGACCTTCATATGTTCTGCCCTACCGTTAAAAGCTAGAAGTTGACATTGGGTGTGGACTTTACATTACAATAACACTCGACGTGACGCCCAGAATCAATACGGACCAATCAGAAAGCAGCATATCCTGACGAATGACGTAACGCTCAAGACACTTTGTCATTGGTTGAAATCGGTGTGACGTAGTACAGTAATATAAACTCTCTGATTGGACAATATTAACCAATCAAAATGACGCAAAAGAAGACATCTGATTGGTTAAAACTGTGCTTTCTTATTGGCCGAAAATACGAGACTCTGATTGGGCAATTATTACCTGAGCCGTTGACGTCACATGCGCATCACACTCAACTTGGCCCGACTTACTCACGCAACCCTAATAGATCGTTTGTTGAATACCGTTTATATTTTGATACATATAGGCTATTTTTGTTTCTGTTAAACACAATAATAGCATAGGTCAAATATGATTTGTCAAGTAACGTCTTGTGAAGTCTATTTTTCGTTGATTTAGGATCTGTTAGTTAACGGGAAATTTATAAGCAGTATTTATATATTCTACACAGACAGTGTAAAATTATAAACTTTCAACACCTGATTCGTACAGATGAGATAAATAAAAAATAATTACGCGACAGCATTCGCTTAATTAACGTAGCGAACGTATAAGCAGAAAAATTACGATCCCGATAGCTGTGTGATTTTATAGAGTTTTAGGCCAGTAATCAGTGTCTATGTAGGCAGCTTGTTCGAATATTACAATTTTATAAGCATTATCAGATGCGACTTTTTAACGTTCCGAAACCGAACAATTCATGCGGTCTCTTAAGCAAGGTAGGCTAATAAAATTACTCATTTTCAATCCAATTTGGCAGTAAACTAAAATGCTGGCTGTTGAAATTGTTGTGCAATGAAAGTTGTTTTTTAGGTAAGTAGCGGACAAGGTGGTTTCAACCTCTAAAATCTTTTCTGAGTGAGATGAGTTGAGTTGGTTTACATGGTCTTCGCACAGCGTTTATAATTATACTTATCAGAATGCCAGTCCTTCGGAAAATCATGTACTTTCGACTCTCCGAATGAGACCACCTGTATTTCATTATCAACAGGGTTTGATTGTAAAATGAAATTCATGAATCTCAGATGAGATAACTCTGACTAGTGTCATTTATACCTCTACCTCTTCTGTTCTTACGTGCTTTAGTCATATAATTGGCTGACCCTGTGATAAAAATGAATACATATTTACAGTCAGGAACTAGCAAATTACGTGACAAAAATGTTTAACACTCTACCTTTTCATTATGGCCACAATAAATTTCATCCATCTTAAAATACAGGAACTAATGAAAGAAGAGTAAAGCTAGAAAACTTTTTTCGAAATTACATCGGTTGTTATATCATCATTTTGTCAGACCGTTGATTATTATTTTTCGACTAATGCTCGTTGGTAGAGCAAAATAGTTTTCTTGTTATAAAACGAATTAATGAGGTATATTTTCTTACCCGGTAGGATATTGACTTTGTTTCGTCTCAAGATATTTTGAATTAGATTTTTCAGTTGCCTTCTACGTATCGTAATATTTATTTACCCTTGTATAAAGTCATTCCCTTAAAAATATAATACATTACTGGCCAAAAATTAGGTTATAAAAATCGAACAACTAGGAAAAATAGATAACTGTCATTTGTTTTTTATCTTTGTTACGGTATCGAATGAACACTCGTGATTTTTTAAAAACCCGTGTTAACATTTAGCAGCAACTGAAACCAATTTTTAATTTCCTTACGAACTCGAACGATCTCTACAATGGGGTTCTACATATTTCGTAAGTGACATTTACCTAGAAAATATGAATCTCATTAAAAGGGACCTTCATATGTTCTGCCCTACCGTTAAAAGCTAGAAGTTGACATTGGGTGTGGACTTTACATTACAATAACACTCGACGTGACGCCCAGAATCAATACGGACCAATCAGAAAGCAGCATATCCTGACGAATGACGTAACGCTCAAGACACTTTGTCATTGGCTGAAATCGGTGTGACGTAGTAGAGTAATATAAACGCTCTGATTGGACAATATTAACCAATCAAAATGACGCAAAAGAAGACATCTGATTGGTTAAAACTGTGCTTTCTTATTGGCCGAAAATACGAGACTCTGATTGGGCAATTATTACCTGAGCCGTTGACGTCACATGCGCATCACACTCAACTTGGCCCGACTTACTCACGCAACCCTAATAGATCGTTTGTTGAATACCGTTTATATTTTGAAACATATAGGCTATTTTTGTTTCTGTTAAACACAATAATAGCATAGGTCAAATATGATTTGTCAAGTAACGTCTTGTGAAGTCTATTTTTCGTTGATTTAAAATCTGTTAGTTAACGGGAAATTTATAAGCAGTATTTATATATTCTACACAGACAGTGTAAAATTATAAACTTTCAACACCTGATTCGTACAGATGAGATAAATAAAAAATAATTACGCGACAGCATTCGCTTAATTAACGTAGCGAAAGTATAAGCAGAAAAATTACGATCCAGATAGCTGTGTGATTTTATAGAGTTTTAGGCCTGTAATCAGTGTCTATGTAGGCAGCTTGTTCGAATATTACAATTTTATAAGCATTATCAGATGCGACTTTTTAACGTTCCGAAACCGAACAATTCATGCGGTCTCTTAAGCAAGGTAGGCTAATAAAATTACTTATTTTCAATCCAATTTGGCAGTAAACTAAAATGCTGGCTGTTGAAATTGTTGTGCAATGAAAGTTGTTTTTTAGGTAAGTAGCGGACAAGGTGGTTTCAACCTCTAAAATCCTTTCTGAGTGAGATGAGTTGAGTTGGTTTACATGGTCTTCTCACAGCGTTTATAATTATACTTATCAGAATGCCAGTCCTTCGGAAAATCATGTACTTTCGACTCTCCGAATGACACCACCTGTATTTCATTATCAACAGGGTTTGATTGTAAAATGAAATTCATGAATCTCAGATGAGATAACTCTGACTAGTGTCATTTATACCTCTACCTCTTCTGTTCTTACGTGCTTTAGTCATATAATTGGCTGACCCTGTGATAAAAATGAATACATATTTACAGTCAGGAACTAGCAAATTACGTGACAAAAATGTTTAACACTCTACCTTTTCATTATGGCCACAATAAATTTCATCCATCTTAAAATACAGGAACTAATGAAATAAGAGTAAAGCCAGAAAACTTTTTTCGAAATTACATCGGTTATTATATCATCATTTTGTCAGACCGTTGATTATTATTTTTCGACTAATGCTCGTTGGTAGAGCAAAATAGTTTTCTTGTTATAAAACGGATTAATGAGGTATATTTTCTTACCCGGTAGGATATTGACTTTGTTTCGTCTCAAGATATTTTGAATTAGATTTTTCAGTTGCCTTCTACGTATCGTAATATTTATTTACCCTTGTATAAAGTCATTCCCTTAAAAATATAATACATTACTGGCCAAAAATTACGTTATAAAAATCGAACAACTAGGAAAAATAGATAACTGTCATATGTTTTTTTTCTTTGTTACGGTATCGAATGAACACTCGTGATTTTTTAAAAACCCGTGTTAACATTTAGCAGCAACAGAAACCAATTTTTAATTTCCTTACGAACTCGAAAGATCTCTACAATGGGGTTCTACATATTTCGTAAGTGACATTTACCTAGAAAATATGAATCTCATTAAAAGGGACCTTCATAATGTTCTGCCCTACCGTTAAAAGCTAGAAGTTGACATTGGGTGTGGACTTTACATTACAATAACACTCGACGTGACGCCCAGAATCAATACGGACCAATCAGAAAGCAGCATATCCTGACGAATGACGTAACGCTCAAGACACTTTGTCATTGGCTGAAATCGGTGTGACGTAGTAGAGTAATATAAACGCTCTGATTGGACAATATTAACCAATCAAAATGACGCAAAAGAAGACATCTGATTGGTTAAAACTGTGCTTTCTTATTGGCCGAAAATACGAGACTCTGATTGGGCAATTATTACCTGAGCCGTTGACGTCACATGCGCATCACACTCAACTTGGCCCGACTTACTCACGCAACCCTAATAGATCGTTTGTTGAATACCGTTTATATTTTGATACATATAGGCTATTTTTGTTTCTGTTAAACACAATAATAGCATAGGTCAAATATGATTTGTCAAGTAACGTCTTGTGAAGTCTATTTTTCGTTGATTTAGGATCTGTTAGTTAACGGGAAATTTATAAGCAGTATTTATATATTCTACACAGACAGTGTAAAATTATAAACTTTCAACACCTGATTCGTACAGATGAGATAAATAAAAAATAATTACGCGACAGCATTCGCTTAATTAACGTAGCGAACGTATAAGCAGAAAAATTACGATCCCGATAGCTGTGTGATTTTATAGAGTTTTAGGCCAGTAATCAGTGTCTATGTAGGCAGCTTGTTCGAATATTACAATTTTATAAGCATTATCAGATGCGACTTTTTAACGTTCCGAAACCGAACAATACATGCGGTTTCTTAAGCAAGGTAGGCTAATAAAATTACTCATTTTCAATCCAATTTGGCAGTAAACTAAAATGCTGGCTGTTGAAATTGTTGTGCAATGAAAGTTGTTTTTTAGGTAAGTAGCGGACAAGGTGGTTTCAACCTCTAAAATCTTTTCTGAGTGAGATGAGTTGAGTTGGTTTACATGGTCTTCTCACAGCGTTTATAATTATACTTATCAGAATGCCAGTCCTTCGGAAAATCATGTACTTTCGACTCTCCGAATGACACCACCTGTATTTCATTATCAACAGGGTTTGATTGTAAAATGAAATTCATGAATCTCAGATGAGATAACTCTGACTAGTGTCATTTATACCTCTACCTCTTCTGTTCTTACGTGCTTTAGTCATATAATTGGCTGACCCTGTGATAAAAATGAATACATATTTACAGTCAGGAACTAGCAAATTACGTGACAAAAATGTTTAACACTCTACCTTTTCATTATGGCCACAATAAATTTCATCCATCTTAAAATACAGGAACAAATGAAATAAGAGTAAAGCCAGAAAACGTTTTTCGAAATTACATCGGTTATTATATCATCATTTTGTCAGACCGTTGATTATTATTTTTCGACTAATGCTCGTTGGTAGAGCAAAATAGTTTTCTTGTTATAAAACGGATTAATGAGGTATATTTTCTTACCCGGTAGGATATTGACTTTGTTTCGTCTCAAGATATTTTGAATTAGATTTTTCAGTTGCCTTCTACGTATCGTAATATTTATTTACCCTTGTATAAAGTCATTCCCTTTAAAATATAATACATTACTGGCCAAAAATTAGGTTATAAAAATCGAACAACTAGGAAAAATAGATAACTGTCATATGTTTTTTTTCTTTGTTACGGTATCGAATGAACACTCGTGATTTTTTAAAAACCCGTGTTAACATTTAGCAGCAACTGAAACCAATTTTTAATTTCCTTACGAACTCGAAAGATCTCTACAATGGGGTTCTACATATTTCGTAAGTGACATTTACCTAGAAAATATGAATCTCATTAAAAGGGACCTTCATATGTTCTGCCCTACCGTTAAAAGCTAGAAGTTGACATTGGGTGTGGACTTTACATTACAATAACACTCGACGTGACGCCCAGAATCAGTACGGACCAATCAGAAAGCAGCATATCCTGACGAATGACGTAACGCTCAAGACACTTTGTCATTTGCTGAAATCGGTGTGACGTAGTAGAGTAATATAAACGCTCTGATTGGACAATATTAACCAATCAAAATGACGCAAAAGAAGACATCTGATTGGTTAAAACTGTGCTTTCTTATTGGCCGAAAATACGAGACTCTGATTGGGCAATTATTACCTGAGCCGTTGACGTCACATGCGCATCACACTCAACTTGGCCCGACTTACTCACACAACCCTAATAGATCGTTTGTTGAATACCGTTTATATTTTGATACATATAGGCTATTTTTGTTTCTGTTAAACACAATAATAGCATAGGTCAAATATGATTTGTCAAGTAACGTCTTGTGAAGTCTATTTTTCGTTGATTTAGGATCTGTTAGTTAACGGGAAATTTATAAGCAGTATTTATATATTCTACACAGACAGTGTAAAATTATAAACTTTCAACACCTGATTCGTACAGATGAGATAAATAAAAAATAATTACGCGACAGCATTCGCTTAATTAACGTAGCGAAAGTATAAGCAGAAAAATTACGATCCAGATAGCTGTGTGATTTTATAGAGTTTTAGGCCTGTAATCAGTGTCTATGTAGGCAGCTTGTTCGAATATTACAATTTTATAAGCATTATCAGATGCGACTTTTTAACGTTCCGAAACCGAACAATTCATGCGGTCTCTTAAGCAAGGTAGGCTAATAAAATTACTTATTTTCAATCCAATTTGGCAGTAAACTAAAATGCTGGCTGTTGAAATTGTTGTGCAATGAAAGTTGTTTTTTAGGTAAGTAGCGGACAAGGTGGTTTCAACCTCTAAAATCTTTTCTGAGTGAGATGAGTTGAGTTGGTTTTCATGGTCTTCTCACAGCGTTTATAATTATACTTATCAGAATGCCAGTCCTTCGGAAAATCATGTACTTTCGACTCTCCGAATGACACCACCTGTATTTCATTATCAACAGGGTTTGATTGTAAAATGAAATTCATGAATCTCAGATGAGATAACTCTGACTAGTGTCATTTATACCTCTACCTCTTCTGTTCTTACGTGCTTTAGTCATATAATTGGCTGACCCTGTGATAAAAATGAATACATATTTACAGTCAGGAACTAGCAAATTACGTGACAAAAATGTTTAACACTCTACCTTTTCATTATGGCCACAATAAATTTCATCCATCTTAAAATACAGGAACTAATGAAATAAGAGTAAAGCTAGAAAACTTTTTTCGAAATTACATCGGTTGTTATATCATCATTTTGTCAGACCGTTGATTATTATTTTTCGACTAATGCTCGTTGGTAGAGCAAAATAGTTTTCTTGTTATAAAAAGGGATTAATGAGGTATATTTTCTTACCCGGTAGGATATTGACTTTGTTTCGTCTCAAGATATTTTGAATTAGATTTTTCAGTTGCCTTCTACGTATCGTAATATTTATTTACCCTTGTATAAAGTCATTCCCTTAAAAATATAATACATTACTGGCTAAAAATTAGGTTATAAAAATCGAACAACTAGGAAAAATAGATAACTGTCATTTGTTTCTTATCTTTGTTACGGTATCGAATGAACACTCGTGATTTTTTAAAAACCCGTGTTAACATTTAGCAGCAACAGAAACCAATTTTTAATTTCCTTAAGAACTCGAAAGATCTCTACAATGGGGTTCTACATATTTCGTAAGTGACATTTACCTAGAAAATATGAATCTCATTAAAAGGGACCTTCATAATGTTCTGCCCTACCGTTAAAAGCTAGAAGTTGACATTGGGTGTGGACTTTACATTACAATAACACTCGACGTGACGCCCAGAATCAGTACGGACCAATCAGAAAGCAGCATATCCTGACGAATGACGTAACGCTCAAGACACTTTGTCATTGGTTGACATCGGTGTGACGTAGTACAGTAATATAAACTCTCTGATTGGACAATATTAACCAATCAAAATGACGCAAAAGAAGACATCTGATTGGTTAAAACTGTGCTTTCTTATTGGCCGAAAATACGAGACTCTGATTGGGCAATTATTACCTGAGCCGTTGACGTCACATGCGCATCACACTCAACTTGGCCCGACTTACTCACGCAACCCTAATAGATCGTTTGTTGAATACCGTTTATATTTTGATACATATAGGCTATTTTTGTTTCTGTTAAACACAATAATAGCATAGGTCAAATATGATTTGTCAAGTAACGTCTTGTGAAGTCTATTTTTCGTTGATTTAGGATCTGTTAGTTAACGGGAAATTTATAAGCAGTATTTATATATTCTACACAGACAGTGTAAAATTATAAACTTTCAACACCTGATTCGTACAGATGAGATAAATAAAAAATAATTAGGCGACAGCATTCGCTTAATTAACGTAGCGAACGTATAAGCAGAAAAATTACGATCCCGATAGCTGTGTGATTTTATAGAGTTTTAGGCCTGTAATCAGTGTCTATGTAGGCAGCTTGTTCGAATATTACAATTTTATAAGCATTATCAGATGCGACTTTTTAACGTTCCGAAACCGAACAATTCATGCGTTCTCTTAAAGGTGCGCTCTACCTCTGCCGCGCCGCTCAATGTAAAGGTTTAGATGATTACAACCAACTCGGCTGTTATGCAAGTCATAATTAAAGTTTGACATGCATTTTAAAGATTAAAATTAGCTCTATTTACCAGTTAAAATTTTTTGTATGAGCATTAAATTTAAGCTTTAAAAGATTAAAGTAAAACTCTTAAAGTTGTAAAGTTTTCTAAAATTATTTGTTAAGATAGGAAGGTATTTGTCGCAAATTAATCTGTATCAGTAAAAAGAATATCTCTTTTAGTTTCTAAATATACAAACTTTAACGTGTTTACTTATTTATCAGCGGCGATGTATTGCAATCTAAAAAACCTTTACAAGCACAAATTTTTCAGCCGTTCAATAGCGTTTCGAGTTGACAGTTACGGAACTACTTACGCATAATGCTTTCTGTCACCAAGGTCATTTCCCCTTAACGTGTTTTCATTTCTAGATCATACAGAGTTGCCGGGTCGTGTAATAGTCTCATGTAGAGTGTTTGTTAGTATGTTTTGACAGAATTAAAATTAATCACTCTCCCAACCCAAACAAAGATTAATTTCAATTCATTATGAAAACGATAATATTGTTCGTATAGAAAAAATATACGGTTGGCCTACAAATTGTTATTTCTGTGTTAAGTTGTTATTGTTCGGATAGCAAAATTCTTTAATTTTTAAATACTACTCTCGTGCCCTTTTTTACGCTCCTTTTTACTCTCTTGCCCTGTATGAATATATAGGGAAGGAGAGTATCGTTATGTCAATTTTCCGAAAATATATTTAACCGAATGTATAAGTTTTCAAGCCCCCTGAACCCAAAAATCAGTTTTCAGCGATTGGTCTGTGTGTGTGTGTGTGTGTGTGTGTGTGTGTGTGTGTGTGTGTGTGTGTGTGGGTGTGTGTGTGTGTGTGTGTGTGTGTGTGTGTATATTTGTGTGGGCGCGCGTGTATGAACAAAATATTGCAAGAACGGAATAACTTACCAAGTTGAAACTTGGAACTTAAATTAGGTACCACTAGAGGATCCAACGCAAGAATTTTCATGAAAATCGGTCAACCGGAAGTAGTAGTTTATTTGTGAAATTTTTCACTATTTTGCAATTTTCTGAACAACTGTTCCTACGAAATTTTTTAAGTGAAAACTTCTCTGTAGGCACGTTGGGTGAATATAGTTTTGGATGGGTAAAATCTTACAGCTATCTGAAGCTTTATGTCCAGTTTGTAATCACATGCAGAGTATAAGCAAGGTTAGCTCAATGGTACACTGCTCGCCTACCACGCGGCCGGCATGAGATCGACTCCTGGTCGGTGTATTTAATTTTTTTAACATATGTAACTGAGATATTCGTACCTTTTTTTGTTGAGATTAATATTATATTTATTTTACAAAACGCTTAAGTTTTGAACAAAATTACGTGAAGAGACTGAACACTTGCTCCGTTCAAGCTATCACTACATAAAATATAATATTGTATCAAGTTTATTTCTATTCTGATAAAGTTATAAATTACAAATAAAGTTAGTTACAATTTTGCTCTGATTGGACTTCTTCATTGTCCGTATTCTATGAATGAAACAATGGATTTATGAAAACTGAAATATCTTGTTATATAAAATAATATAAATGAACTTCAGAATCGAATTTATTTAAATATCTAGAAAAAGCTCCGTCAAGCATTGTTCCGCATTTCGTTGTGATTTAATTTGAATCATTTACATAATTAACCTGAATTTTTATTTCAAAAAATCTATTAAAGCCTTTGATTTTTTTTTGAAAAATCCATATTCTCCACTCAAAATATTGTTATGGTAATATTGTTATGGTTATTGTTATTGTTGTAAAGGTACCTACGTAGTTAGATAACGAAAGTTCGACAATACCTGTTGAACATTTGTCTTAATCCTTTCTCTTGTTATGGGTTATAAAGTAACAAATTCGGGTTTCCCCATTAAGGAGTTGAATAAAAAAAATGAGAGACAAGATAGGCAAAAACCTTCACTTAGATACGATTAGACAACATAAACCTACCACGACGGCTGAGGTCGCGTGTTAAAACTATAAACTCATATAAGTTTTCACTTCTATCGGGTGGTCATAAGCACATGGATTTTTTTTAATCGCCTCGTTTACTACATTTTATATAGGTACTCTACAAAGAAGTGTAAGCCCCATGTTTGCTAAAATTCTTGGGTAGGCTACCCATACGTGAGGTGTGGGTAGCGCGTTAGCCTACTAAGCAGAGGTCCCGGGTTCGATTCCCGGCTAGGGTCTGAAGATTATTTCGTGCCAAAACCCATCATAACAGTTTTTTAACCCACCGTAGTCCCTAATGATCAAGCTGTTGATGTGACTTTAAACTAACAAAAACTGAAAACATAACCAAATTTTAATCATGAATGAATAATGCAAATGAAAACCAACCTCAGTTTGGCTTAATACTACGGAAAAATTACTGTTTCACGCTAAACTAGGCTCTGTACAGAAAAATGCTTGAAATAAAAGTTGTAATATAAAGTTGTAAAGTCAATTTGTAGGTTTGTGGTTTTGTAGTTTTTTAATTTTCTACAAATTTGATTATAGCCACTTTTGTTGTAAATTTTTGTCATACTAAGGCTAAAATCGTAAAATATTCAATTTTTTCAGATCTTGATAGAAAAAAAAACAGAAAATCACTAATTACCACTAAACTAGGGATTATACAAAAAAACAATTCAAATAAAAGTTGTAGGTTTTTAAATGTTCTACACCTTTGATTATATACACTTTTGCCATAGTATGTACATTAAGTTCGCAATCTTAAATTTTAGTTTAGCGGCAATTACTGATTTTCTGGTTTTTTCATCAAAATTGATTGCGGCCTTATTATGCATTTTATAAGAAAAAAGTATGTAATAAAAGTTACAGGAAATTAAAAACCTACAACTTTAATTATGTGCATTTTACTCTACAGAAGTCGGTTTTCATTTTGCGTCATTCCCTCATTAAAATTAGGTTGTTTTTCATTTTACTTTGTTCAGTCATGATTAAACAAAGGTTATATTGTTCCTTATTTACATTGACAGGAAAAGTCGTGTGAGTGTTTCACACCAAATTTTTTATTTAATTTTGTAATATATGCCGCTGGCTTTAGAAATAGATTAGATCAGTAGATAGATTAGATCTCATTATATAGATTTAAACAACCTGCATTACGGATTGAAAAAAAATCTTGTTACGTTTCTCGATATATCCTACAACGTCGAATTAGGCTAATTCTCGAAATAAACACAAATAAGAGGATGTTACTACTTTATTAATCTCAGATCTGTAACAAAATCTTTACATAGGTAACATAAAAACATTTATTTTGCAGAATACTTTTCCTAGTAAATTATATACTGATCTTTGTTTGGTTTATTGGAACAGTGCAGGCACCGTTTGCTACGGGCTCGCCTTTATGATAGATACCTCACATTGTAGATTTTTCCCATTAGCTAGTGTTCACCGCGTGGCAATTACTTGCTATTTTGACAGGTGCAAATTACCGTGTTGGGTGGTTGTTGTTGAATTTGTTTGTATTTGAGCTAATATGCCGGGTGATCAAAGGAAAAGGAACTAACAGTATAGGCATATCAGCTAATCGAAATAGTTGCAAACGACAATTTAAAAAATTATTTTATCAGGTACAAGGCAACTCCATGTGACCAGAAGAAAGTATTGCCTCTTTGTTGGATGGACCCCAATTGATATTTCGATTAAGAAGATAAATCGAGATGACCTGTTCTGGGAGAAGAAAATGATTCAGCCTCTGAAATCCTTTTGTATGAAATTATGTTCTTCCAGAGCTGATCGACCCTTGAATCCCACGACGATTTCCTGTAAGAGAGAGCGAGCGAGCGAGAGAGTGTGAGAGAGTGAGAGTCTCTTTCATATATTCACTTTTCCCGGTACAGAAATCAAATTTCCAGTAAATCGCTGTTCATAATAATTTAATATTACATAGGTATTATTACGTGCAATAAGATTGTTAACGAACTATAATTATTTAAGTATTAGGTAGCATCGTAGAAGCCGAATCTAAAATAGAGTTAGCTTTCAAAAATTATATTATCACCTTTTTAATGCTTGTATTTTTTTTATATTTACAAGTACTTTTGCGGTGCGCACCGCTTAATCAGGTAAAAATCTGGTGTGAAACACTCACACAACTTTCTCTTGCCAATGCAAATAACAATAAACATAACCTAATTTTAATCTTGAGTGAAAGACGCAAAATGAAAATCAACCTCAGTTTGTCTTAAAAATACGGAAAATCACTCTTTCACGCTAAACTAGGCTCTGTAGGGAAAAATGCTTTAAATTAAAGTTGTAGATCTTTTAATTTCCTATAAATTTAATTATATACACTTTTGTCGTAAAGTGCACACTAAGGCCAAAATCTTAGAAGAATCGATTTTTCACACGTTTTCGTGAAAAAATAACAGAAAATCGCTAATTACCGCTAAAATAAGCGTTATTTAAAAAAAAAATAATTGAAATAAAAGTTGTAAGATTTTAAATTTTCTACAACTTTTATTATATAAAGTTTTGCGCTTAAATGTGTATTAAAGCCGCAATCTTAAAAATACAATTTTTACGCGAAAACAGTTTCACCAAGAATTTCAGCTAACATTGAGCCTACCCTAACTTGTAGAGCATAAAAAAATTAGTAAACCAGACGATTTAAAAAAACTCGTAGGACCAGTTTTTCAGAAAATCGCAATGAAGTGAAAAATTACACGAATAAACTACTACTTCCGGTTGACCGATTTTGATGAAAATGTTCGTGTCGGGTCCGGTAGTGGTATGTAACTTAAGTTTCAAGTTTCACGTTCGTACGATGTTCCGTTCTTGAGATATTCTGTTCACACACTCACAGACCAATCGCTAAAAACATGTTTTTTGGGTTCAGGGGGTCTGAAAACGTGTAGATCCGGTAAAAACTCAATTTTTAAAATCGACATGAAAACAATACTTTCCTTCCTACATATTCATATTGGCAAGAGAAAGTAAAAATATGTTTTATTAAACAAAACCTACCGGATTGGTCCAGAAGTAAAGTCGCCACCGCGAGTCAGCTGTTTAACTACTGATTTTCGGAGACGATGGTTCTAGGTTCATATCCTAGTAAAGGTAGTTCCTTTTACATGGATAAATGAATACTAGACAGTGGTTATCGGTGTAATTTGATGGTTGGAGTTTAATTAACTAAAATCTCTCAGGAATCGGCTTGGGTCTGTACCAGATGTTCTACATCTTACTTACACGTCATATATGATTTTAATCTCATTGAGTGATGGGGTTGCTTATTGGAAAAAACACAGTCTTCTACGTTTGAGCCCAATAACATTGTTAAATGACCAATAATCAAATTATTTTTCCCAAGAAAATTATAGAGAATTTAATTCTGAAAACAATTATGTAAGCAATGAAAACTAAATGTAAATAAAAGTTTAATAAAATGGACTCTTATTTAGACGATGTAAAACATATCTCGGCATGGCCGCAGCCATCTGCAGGACATTGTAAATGTACGTGTAATAAATACAGATTACGCTGTACACTTGGCAACATCGACGCTACGCATCGTTGTTGCGTGCGGAAGTGAATAGCACACTAGCACGGCATGATTACTCCCACCTTTAGATTTACTAATCAAGGTTATGAAGATCGCACCTAGCGGACGCAACCGAAATCGCTCTGTCGAATTTTTCTAGTGATGAGGCGCCCCCTTAAGCAAGGTAGGCTAATAAAATTACTTATTTTCAATCCAATTTGGCAGTAAACTAAAATGCTGGCTGTTGAAATTGTTGTGCAATGAAAGTTGTTTTTTAGGTAAGTAGCGGACAAGGTGGTTTCAACCTCTAAAATCTTTTCTGAGTGAGATGAGTTGAGTTGGTTTACATGGTCTTCTCACAGCGTTTATAATTATACTTATCAGAATGCCAGTGGTTCGGAAAATCATGTACTTTCGACTCTCCGAATGACACCACCTGTATTTCATTATCAACAGGGTTTGATTGTAAAATGAAATTCATGAATCTCAGATGAGATAACTCTGACTAGTGTCCTTTATACCTCTACCTCTTCTGTTCTTACGTGCCTTAGTCATATAATTGGCTGACCTTGTGATAAAAATGAATACATATTTACAGTCAGGAACTAGCAAATTACGTGACAAAAATGTTTAACACTCTACCTTTTCATTATGGCCACAATAAATTTCATCCATCTTAAAATACAGGAACTAATGAAATAAGAGTATAGCCAGAAAACTTTTTTCGAAATTACATCGGTTATTATATCATCATTTTGTCAGACCGTTGATTATTATTTTTCGACTAATGCTCGTTGGTAGAGCAAAATAGTTTTTTTGTTATAAAACGGATTAATGAGGTATATTTTCTTACCCGGTAGGATATTGACTTTGTTTCGTCTCAAGATATTTTGAATTAGATTTTTCAGTTGCCTTCTACGTTATGTAATATTTATTTACCGTTGTATAAAGTCATTCCCTTAAAAATATAATACATTACTGGCCAAAAATTAGGTTATAAAAATCGAACAACTAGGAAAAATAGATAACTGTCATTTGTTTCTTTTCTTTGTTACGGTATCGAATGAACACTCGTGATTTTTTAAAAACCCGTGTTAACATTTAGCAGCAACAGAAACCAATTTTTAATTTCCTTAAGAACTCGAAAGATCTCTACAATGGGGTTCTACATATTTCGTAAGTGACATTTACCTAGAAAATATGAATCTCATTAAAAGGGACCTTCATATGTTCTGCCCTACCGTTAAAAGCTAGAAGTTGACATTGGGTGTGGACTTTACATTACAATAACACTCGACGTGACGCCCAGAATCAGTACGGACCAATCAGAAAGCAGCATATCCTGACGAATGACGTAACGCTCAAGACACTCTGTCATTGGTTGACATCGGTGTGACGTAGTACAGTAATATAAACTCTCTGATTGGACAATATTAACCAATCAAAATGACGCAAAAGAAGACATCTGATTCGTTAAAACTGTGCTTCCTTATTGGCCGAAAATACGAGACTCTGATTGGGCAATTATTACCTGAGCCGTTGACGTCACATGCGCATCACACTCAACTTGGCCCGACTTACTCACGCAACCCTAATAGATCGTTTGTTGAATACCGTTTATATTTTGATACATATAGGCTATTTTTGTTTCTGTTAAACACAATAATAGCATAGGTCAAATATGATTTGTCAAGTAACGTCTTGTGAAGTCTATTTTTCGTTGATTTAGGATCTGTTAGTTAACGGGAAATTTATAAGCAGTATTTATATATTCTACACAGACAGTGTAAAATTATAAACTTTCAACACCTGATTCGTACAGATGAGATAAATAAAAAATAATTAGGCGACAGCATTCGCTTAATTAACGTAGCGAAAGTATAAGCAGAAAAATTACGATCCCGATAGCTGTGTGATTTTATAGAGTTTTAGGCCTGTAATCAGTGTCTATGTAGGCAGCTTGTTCGAATATTACAATTTTATAAGCATTATCAGATGCGACTTTTTAACGTTCCGAAACCGAACAATTCATGCGGTCTCTTAAGCAAGGTAGGCTAATAAAATTACTTATTTTCAATCCAATTTGGCAGTAAACTAAAATGCTGGCTGTTGAAATTGTTGTGCAATGAAAGTTGTTTTTTAGGTAAGTAGCGGACAAGGTGGTTTCAACCTCTAAAATCTTTTCTGAGTGAGATGAGTTGAGTTGGTTTACATGGTCTTCTCACAGCGTTTATAATTATACTTATCAGAATGCCAGTCCTTCGGAAAATCATGTACTTTCGACTCTCCGAATGACACCACCTGTATTTCATTATCAACAGGGTTTGATTGTAAAATGAAATTCATGAATCTCAGATGAGATAACTCTGACTAGTGTCATTTATACCTCTACCTCTTCTGTTCTTACGTGCTTTAGTCATATAATTGGCTGACCCTGTGATAAAAATGAATACATATTTACAGTCAGGAACTAGCAAATTACGTGACAAAAATGTTTAACACTCTACCTTTTCATTATGGCCACAATAAATTTCATCCATCTTAAAATACAGGAACTAATGGAATAAGAGTAAAGCCAGAAAACTTTTTTCGAAATTACATCGGTTATTATATCATCATTTTGTCAGACCGTTGATTATTATTTTTCGACTAATGCTCGTTGGTAGAGCAAAATAGTTTTCTTGTTATAAAACGGATTAATGAGGTATATTTTCTTACCCGGTAGGATATTGACTTTGTTTCGTCTCAAGATATTTTGAATTAGATTTTTCAGTTGCCTTCTACGTATCGTAATATTTATTTACCGTTGTATAAAGTCATTCCCTTAAAAATATAATACATTACTGGCCAAAAATTAGGTTATAAAAATCGAACAACTAGGAAAAATAGATAACTGTCATTTGTTTTTTTTCTTTGTTACGGTATCGAATGAACACTCGTGATTTTTTAAAAACCCGTGTTAACATTTAGCAGCAACAGAAACCAATTTTTAATTTCCTTAAGAACTCGAAAGATCTCTACAATGGGGTTCTACATATTTCGTAAGTGACATTTACCTAGAAAATATGAATCTCATTAAAAGGGACCTTCATATGTTCTGCCCTACCGTTAAAAGCTAGAAGTTGACATTGGGTGTGGACTTTACATTACAATAACACTCGACGTGACGCCCAGAATCAGTACGGACCAATCAGAAAGCAGCATATCCTGACGAATGACGTAACGCTCAAGACACTTTGTCATTGGTTGACATCGGTGTGACGTAGTACAGTAATATAAACTCTCTGATTGGACAATAAAAACCAATCAAAATGACGCAAAAGAAGACATCTGATTGGTTAAAACTGTGCTTTCTTATTGGCCGAAAATACGAGACTCTGATTGGGCAATTATTACCTGAGCCGTTGACGTCACATGCGCATCACACTCAACTTGGCCCGACTTACTCACGCAACCCTAATAGATCGTTTGTTGAATACCGTTTATATTTTGATACATATAGGCTATTTTTGTTTCTGTTAAACACAATAATAGCATAGGTCAAATATGATTTGTCAAGTAACGTCTTGTGAAGTCTATTTTTCGTTGATTTAGGATCTGTTAGTTAACGGGAAATTTATAAGCAGTATTTATATATTCTACACAGACAGTGTAAAATTATAATACAATACATTACATTACATTACATTAAATTACATTAAATTACAATAAATTACATTAAATTACATTAAATTACATTAAATTACATTAAATTACATTAAATTACATTAAATCACATTAAATAACATTAAATTACATTCAATTACATTAAACTACATTAAATTACATTAAATTACATTAAATTACATTAAATTACATTAATATACATAAAATTACATGAAATTACATAAAATTACATTAAATTACATTAAACTACATTAAATTACATTAAATTACATTGAAATACAATAAATTACATTAAATTACAATTAATTACATTAAATTACATTAAACTACATTACATTACATTAAATTACATTAAATAACATTAAATTACATTAAATTACATTAAATTACATTAAATTACATTAAATTACATTAAATTACATGAAATTACAATTAATTACATTACATTACATTAAATTACATTAATTTACATTAAATTACATTAAATTACATTAAATTACATTAAATTACATTTAATTACATTAATTACATTCAATTACATTAAACTACATTAAATTACATTAAGTTACATTAAATTACATTAAATTACATTATATACATAAAATTACATTAAATTACATTAAATTACATTAAACTACATTACATTACATTAAAGTACATTTAATTACATTAAAATACAATAAATTACATTAAATTACAAATAATTACATTAAATTACATTAAATTACATTAAATTACATTACATTACATTAAATTACATTCAATTACATTAAACTACATTAAATTACATTAAATTACATTAAATTACATTAAATTACATTAAATTACATTAAATTACATTAAATTACATTAAATTACATTATATACATAAAATTACATTACATTACATTAAATTACATTAAATTACATTAAATTACATTACATTTCATTAAATTACATTACATTACATTACATTACATTAAATTTTATTAAATTACATTAAATTACATTACATTACATTAAATTACATTAAATTACAATACATTACATTAAAATACATTAAATTACATTTAATTACATTAAATTACATTAATATACATTAAATTACAATACATTACATTAAAATACATTAAATTACATTTAATTACATTACATTACAATTTATTACATTAAATTACATTAAATTTACATTACATTACATTACATTACATTAAATTACATTAAATTACATTAAATTACATTAAATTACATTCAATTACATTAAATTACATTAAATTACATTAAATTACATTAAATTACATTAAATTACATTACATTAAAAAACATTAAATTACATTAAATTACATTAAATTACAATAAATTACATTAAATTACATTAAATTACATTAAATTACAATTAATTACATTAAATTACATTAAATTACATTACATTACATTAAATACATTAAATTACATTAAATTACAATAAATTACATTTAATTACATTAAATTACATTACATTACATTAAATTACATTAAATTACATTGCATTACATTACATTAAATTACAATTATCTACATTAAATTACATTAAATTACATTCAATTACATTAAATTACATTACATTACATTAAAAAACATTAAATTACATTAAATTACATTAAATTTTATTACATTACATTAAATTTCATTAAATTACATTAAATTACATTACATTACATTAAATTACATTAAATTACATTAAACTACAATAAATTACATTAAATTACATTAAATTACATTACATTTACATTTAATTACATTAAATTACATTAAATTACATTAAATTACATTAAATTACATTTCATTACATTAAATTACATTAAATTACATTTCATTACATTAAATTACATTAAATTACATTAAATTACATTAAATTACATTAAATTACATTAAATTACAATTAATTACATTAAATTACTTTAAACTACATTAAATTACATTAAATTACATTAAATTACATTACATTACATTAAATTACATTAAATTACATTAAATTACATTAAATTACATTAAATTGCATTAAATTACATTAAATTACATTACATTACATTAAATTACATTAAATTACATTAAATTACATTAAATTACATTAAATTACATTACATTACAATAAATTACATTAAATTACATTGCATTACATTACATTAAATTACAATTAATTACATTAAATTACATTAAATTACATTCAATTACATTAAATTACATTAAATTACATTAAATTACAATTAATTACATTAAATTACATTAAACTACATTACATTACATTAAATTACATTAAATTACATTGCATTACATTACATTAAATTACAATTAATTACATTAAATTACATTAAATTACATTAAATTACATTCAATTACATTAAATTACATTAAATTACATTACATTACATTACATTACATTAAATTACATTACATTACATTAAAAAACATTAAATTACATTAAATTACATTGAAATACAATAAATTACATTAAATTACAATTAATTACATTAAATTACGATTAATTACATTAAATTACATTAAACTAAATTACATTACATTAAATTACATTAAATTACATTAAATTACAATAAATTACATTAAATTACATTAAATTACATTACATTGCATTACATTAAATTACATTAAATTACATTAAATTACATTAAATTACATTAAATTACATTACATTACATTAAATTACATTAAATTACATTCAATTACATTAAATTACAATAAATTACAATAAATTACATTAAATTACATTAAATTACATTAAATTACATTAAAAAACATTCAATTACATTAAACTACATTAAATTACATTAAATTACATTAAATTACATTAAATTACATTAATATACATCAAATTACATGAAATTACATTAAATTACATTAAACTACATAAATTACATTAAATTACATTGAACTACAATAAAAAACATTAAATTACATTTAATTACATTAAATTACATTACATTAAACTAAATTACATTACATTACATTACATTACATTAAATTACATTACATTACATTAAATTACATTAAATTACATTACATTACATTAAAATACATTAAATTACATTTAATTACATTACATTACATTATATTACATTTAATTACATTTAATTACATTACATTACATTAAAATACATTAAATTACATTAAATTACATTAAATTACATTAAATTACATTACATTAAATTAAATTACATTACATTACATTAAATTACATTAAATTACATTAAATTACATTAAATTACATTCAATTACATTAAATTACATTAAATTACATTAAATTACATTAAATTACATTAAATTACATTACATTACATTACATTAAAAAACATTATATTACATTAAATTACATTAAGTTACAATAAATTACAATTAATTACTTAAATTACATTAAACTACATTACATTACATTAAATTACATAAATTACATTAAATTACATTAAATTACATTAAATAACATTACATTACATTAAATTACATTAAATTACATTGCATTACATTACATTAAATTACAATTAATTACATTAAATTACATTAAATTACATTAAATTACATTCAATTACATTAAATTACATTAAATTACATTACATTACATTAAATTACATTAAATTATATTACATTACATTAAAAAAACATTAAATTACATTAAATTACATTACATTACATTACATTAAATTACATTAAATTACATTAAATTACATTAAATTACATTACATTAAATTAAATAACATTACATTACATTACATTAAATTACATTAAATTACATTACATTACATTAAATTACATTGCATTACATTACATTAAATTACAATTAATTACATTAAATTACATTAAATTACATTAAATTACATTAAATTACATTACATTACATTAAATTACAATAAATTACATTACATTACATTAAAAAACATTAAAAAACATTAAATTACATTAAATTACATTAAATTACATTACATTACATTAAATTACATAAAATTACATTAAATTACATTAAATTGCATTAAATTACATTAAATTACATTAAATTACATTACATTGCATTACATTAAATTACATTAAATTACATTAAATTACATAAATTACATTAAATTACATTACATTACATTAAATTACATTAAATTACATTAAATTACATTCAATTACATTAAATTACAATAAATTACAATAAATTACATTAAATTACATTAAATTACATTAAATTACATTAAAAAACATTCAATTACATTAAACTACATTAAATTACATTAAATTACATTAAATTACGTTAAATTACATTAATATACATCAAATTACATGAAATTACATTAAATTACATTAAACTACATAAATTACATTAAATTACATTGAATTACAATAAAAAACATTAAATTACATTTAATTACATTAAATTACATTACATTAAACTAAATTACATTACATTACATTACATTACATTAAATTACATTACATTACATTAAATTACATTACATTACATTAAAATACATTAAATTACATTTAATTACATTACATTACATTATATTACATTTAATTACATTTAATTACATTAAAATACATTAAATTACATTAAATTACATTAAATTACATTAAATTACATTAAATTACATTACATTAAATTAAATTACATTACATTACATTAAATTACATTAAATTACATTAAATTACATTAAATTACATTAAATTACATTAAATTACATTCAATTACATTAAATTACATTAAATTACATTACATTACATTACATTAAAAAACATTAATTACATTAAATTACATTAAATTACAATAAATTACAATTAATTACATTAAATTACATTAAACTACATTACATTACATTAAATTACATTAAATTACATTAAATTACAATAAATTACATTAAATTACATTAAATTACATTACATTACATTAAATTACATTAAATTACATTGCATTACATACGCACTCTGATATGTG
>JAQMRL010000061.1:0-70608 GCA_035578175.1 Catonia carolina
CATAATTTACATTGGAAAGAGAAAATCTTTTGAGTGTTTCACACCAGATTCTTCAAAAGAATAAATACACTAGTACAATAGGCCTATATTTGCAATTGTTTCATTAGCCTAACTTAAGTAAAGATTTATATATTTTATACTATAATGTAAAATGTGATAGTAAAAATATAATAGCGCTACTTTTGTGTTTAATATTTATTATTTATTTTATTAATGAAATTCCGCAAAATATTTATTGGCTTGTGTAATAAAAATGTTAATATATTTTAATGTAGGTAATTGTAAGAGGAATAGTAATTGCTAAACAATCGTTTCTGTTGCCGTATGAAATTTTTCGATTATGTAATCCATTGAAATATAATTGGAATAGACGCGGCATCTATTTCTATAAAAGAAATACCTGAATTTTACTTTCTTACAATAGGTCTACTTATCGAACAAATTGAGACAGGACTGCGATCGTAAAAAATATTCCATCTTTATCGCCCCAATTTTTCATATTGTTTGGGTCAACCGAATAACTGGTTTGAATCTTTAGAGGCTTTACTAGGTAAGTAAAACAATAAGTTAGGTGGTTTACCATCCCTTCCTCACTGAGTGAAAAAGTATTGTGACAATATCAAAGATCATGTTCGCAAAAGATCTAGTGAAATGGTAATTCATTCATGAAAATAGTAAGAGAGGATAATAGAATGAAAAAGTTAGGACAATAGTAACAATAAAAGTTTACCTAATTATAAAAGGTTATTGTTGTACAACTATCTATGAAAATGTCGGCCTGTAACAACTTCTATTCTATTTACAATAACATCTAACGGGTGATTAAAAAAGAGCGCCGGTTTTTAAACGGCTGGTAAATTTTTGTTTATCGGTTGGCAACATTGTTAGACCTCATTTCTATTTCGGAGAACATTCCGATTGACGATTCAGTTGTAGTTTCTCTTGTTCGCAGTGTAGTACTCTCGCAGTCTGTGTCTAACCATGGAGAAGTTTACTATTGCACAACGAGTGTTAATCGTCAAAACATTTTACCAGAGTGGAGAGAGTTATGCGGCTACTGTCAGGCGACTTCGCGGTACTCTAGGACGTAATGAAGCACCGAATGAATCAACAGTTCGCAGGCTCATGAAAAATTTTTTTGAGACGGGTTCAACAGTCGACCTTAAAAGTTCTGGACGTCGTCGTTCTGGCCGAACTGAGCAGAATGTTGCGTTGGTTCGTGACAGTGTGGCTGTTAGCCCAGCAAAATCAATACGTCGCCGTTCTCAACAATTGGGTTTACGATGTTCTTCTGTACGGAGAATTCTTCGGTACGATCTCCAATATCACTCGTATAAAATTCAGTTGCTGCACGAGAAACAATGTTGTTGCTCCGTGAACGGTTCCAGGATCGCATCATTTCTCGTAATTCCGACCATCAATGGCCACCAAGGTCGTGTGACTTGACGCCTTGTGACTTTCATCTTTGGGGTCATCTTTTAAGTCATTGGTGTATGCCAATAAACCCCGAAACATCAATGACTTGAAGGAGGAAATTCGACGGGTTATCGGGCAAATGGAAGTCGAAACTTGTCGTGCAGTAATATCCAATTTCATGGACAGAGTTGATGCGTGCCAGCGCAGTAGAGGAGGACACATGCATGACATCATTTTTCATACATGAAATCGGAAGGTAAGATGAACTTGTTGATGTATTTATTTTCAGTTTTCAATAAAATAAATCTCTTAATTTGATATATCAAAACTGGCGCTCTTTTTGAATCACCCTATATTGTTGACTTGTTTACAATAGATTTTTCTAGCACTCATTTATAAAAGGTTTTTTTGTACGTTATTATTTGTATCGAAGTTCGGTGTTTTTCGGGAAGATTATTTTTTGATTCATTATAATATAAAGAAAACCCCGAGCGCGGTGAGTGAGTTAGTATTCGTTTGATTTTTGACGAGGGCGTAGTGCAGGCCACGTTCCGAGCAGTCATAATTCAAACATAATTAAAACAGTCATATGCATATGCAAACAGCATATGCTGTTGTGAGTTGAAACAAGCGAAAACCTAATCCTTGATTGTGAGAAGAAGAAGAAGGAGAAGGAGAAGAAGGAGAAGAAGAAGAAGGAGAAGAAGAAGAAGGAGAAGAAGAAGAAGAAGGAGAAGAAGAAGAAGGAGAAGAAGAAGAAGGAGAAGAAGATGAAGGAGAAGAAGGAGAAGGAGAAGAAGAAGAAGAAGAAGAAGAAGAAGAAGAAGAAGAAGAAGAAGGAGAAGAAGAAGAAGAAGAGATTTTCATTCCTGAAGGGCAACAGTTCTAAAAAATACTTGAAGGTATTTTGTAAACGGTTCCTAGAAACTAATTGAGTTTTAATCACTTACTCGTAAAGGATCGAATGGGATTTACTACCGAAAATAGTACATCCGATTGATCTGTGATTTTGTAATAAGTAGAAGCATTATTATCTCTCCCTGGCTGCAGTCAAGATTTTCTTTAAAGGTAACGGAGTATTTCGTAGGGACAACTAAGAAATGAGGACATAAGAACGGAACTGGATGTTCACAATCTGAATGGAAAGATTTCAGAATATTGTAATCGATAGAGGGAGCACGTAGAGAGAATGCCTGATGGAAGGATCCGCTTCAGTGTTTTTCAATACAGACCGGTGGGGAGGAGAGATGTTGGGAGACCACACAAAAGATGGCAATTATTCAGTAGTTGTTCGTTGTTGTGAGTCGGAACAGGTGGAAGACTAATCCTTGATTGTGAGAACAAGAAGAGATTAATTTTCATTTAAGTCAATGAAAAAAATTTCTCTAAATTTTTTTTTAGCTTTTATTTGCTATCGGGAACTGTACATTGTTGACAACTACCCAATTTTATCACTGCTTTTTGCTGTATTTTTTTGACGTGGATTAGACATGAGTTTGAACAAGGACCCCCAGTAGAGTTTGTTCATGGATGGCTGTCAACTGGTCACCATACCAAATCGCTTGCCTAACCGGTGTTACTTAACAAATAATAGCGACTTTCCACCAGCTGACTGAATGGGCTGGCCCGAAGGCCTTTATGTAAAATTACAATATTTCTATTTAGTAAAACTGCCAAATTAAAACGGTATTCAAATCTGATTACATATTTGAATATTTTAAGAAATAAATTTTAAAAATTAAATGTAAATTCATTGCAATAATAGATAAAAGAATCTTTGCATATTTATGTATTGATTTATAATGACCAAAATATAATACGTATTTGGAATTAGAATTCGTTTAAATACCAAATAGTGAACATTTAGTCATGCGGAAATTTTGAAACTAAATCATAATACATTATAACCGATACAAATACATACTTTATTTATTTACTAGATGATCACGCCCAGTTACAACTTGTTAGCTGTTGTTTAGGTCATCACTCGAAAGGCTGTTGTTTGAACCTGTAGAGGCTTTACTAAGTAAAACGATGAGTAAGGTGGTTTATAATGTCTTCCTCACTGATGGGAAAAGTACTAGGTGGAAAAAAATCTTACAAAAGAGTTTGTTCCTTACTGACGCCTTAAGGCGTCATATACGCTACTAAATTTCTATAGCTTTTATTTAATCACAGACACACAGGCAGTGTTAGTAAACATTTTTGAGGCATTCAGACAAGCGCTACAAGTGCTACAGTGAAAGCCGTCTTCTGTTACCTACTTCCACGAATTTAAGGGAAGACTATACTTTTTACCCTGCCAATGCTAAATTTGCTATTTTTACATTCTCTTGCCTATATGAATATATAGGAAGGAAAGTATTGTTTTCATGTCGATTTTAAAGAAATCGAGTTTTCACCGGATCTATACGTTTTCAGACCCCCTGAACCCAAAAAACATGTTTTTAGCGATTGGTCTGTGTGTGTGTCTGTGTGTGAACAGAATATCTCAAGAACGGAACGTCGTACGAACTTGAAACTTAAGTTACATACCACTACCGGACGCGACACGAACATTTTCATCAAAATCGGTCAACCAGAAGTAGTACTTAGTTTATTCGTATAATTTTTCAGTTTTTTGCGATTTTCTCAAAAACTGGTCCTACGATTTTTTTAAAATCGCCTATTTTACTCAATTTTTTGTTCTCTACAAGATAGGGTAGGCGCCATGTTTGCTGAAATTCTCGGTGAGGCTGTTTTCACGTAAAAACGTTCTTTTTTTAAGATTACGGCTTTAATATAAATTTTAGCGCAAAAACTTATATAATAAAAGTTGTAGAGAATTAAAAAACCTACAACTTCTGTTTCAAACATTTTTTTGTATGACGCTTAGTTTAGCAGTAATTAGCGATTTTCTGATTTTTTCTCACGAAAACGTGTGAAAAATAGATTTTTTTAAGATTTTGGCCTTAGTACGCATTTTACGACAAAAGTGTATATAACCAAATTTATAGGAAATTTAAAGATCTACAACTTTTATTTATCGTATTTTTCTCTACAGAGCCTAGTTTAGCGTGAAATAGTGATTTTCCGTATTTTTAAGCCAGACTGAGGTTGATTTTCATTTTGAGTGTTTCACTCATGATTAAAATAAGGTTATGTTTATTGAGGTTAGTTTTTTGTTTATTTCTAATATTTTATTACTAATGTTAAATTATATTGTAAATTATTTGCATTGGCAAGAGAAAGTTGTGTGAGTGTTTCACACCAGATTTTTAGGTATATTTTTCACAAGATTGATAAATGATAGGGAAATGAAACTTTACTTACTTATAGATGTCGAGTTTCTCTTTCTATTGACATTTTTTAAATTTAATCTGTTGAACCATTAAGTTAAAAACAGAATAACGAATTATATAAAATCTTTACTTTTTATACGGTATTTTACATATTAATAATAATTTTTGCAGAATTTGAGGAAGTCATAAAAATGCCAGAATATGTGCGTATGCAAGATAAATAACTGGTAAAAATTTCAGCTTGGTAGGTTTAATGGTTTCCGAGAAAAATGTACAAAACAGACGTTTTGAAATAAAAAATAAACTAAGTAAAAAAACCAATTTTTATTACGTACATTTTCAAGGTTAATTCTTAGGCTATTTTTCTACGTAATCGCCAAGTAAATTAAGGCATTTATCGTAACGTGGTACAAGCTTTTCAATGTCCTCTTTTTGTAGTAATCTGCTGCCTGCGAGTTCAACCACTGGTTTAAACCGGCATGGAGTTCAGCGTCAGTGTCGAAGCGTTGCGTAGCGAGCCATGTCTTCATCGCTGGGAACAGATGGTAATCGATCTGCGCCAAATCCGGGCTGTACGGCAGATGATTAAAAACTTCCCATCTAAAACCTTCCAAAAGCTCTTGATTACGTTTGGTCGTGTGTGGACGGGCGTTGTCGTAGAAAAACAAAACTTTCCCACTAAGTTTTCCCGACGCTTGTTTTGTATCGCGCGTCTTAATTTTCTTAATGTTTTGCAATACCTCTCTGAATTGATTGTTTGGCCTCGTTCAAGAAAATCAACGAAAATCACTACATGAGCGTCCCAAAACACATTAGCCATGATTTTTCTTGATGATAGCGTCTGCAGACACTTCCTCGGTTTCTTGGGCGAATGCGTGTGACCCCACTCCATCGACTGTCGTTTTATTTCACAGTTGACGTGCTTTACCCACGTCTCGTCACCAGTTACGATACGATCGATGACATGGTCTCCACTTTTTTCGTACTCTTCAAGAAATGTCGTGCTGCAGCAAGTCTTTCTTTCTTGTGGTCTTACGTTAGGATTTTCGGAATCCACCTGGCACAAAAGTTGTGGTATTCAAGTTTACCAACCACAATTTCATGAATTAAACTCCGTGAAATTTGGGGAAAATGTTCTGTGAGTTCCGTAATAGTGAAACGACGATTTTCACGGATTTTTTCATTGATTTTCACCACCAATTCATCTGTCACAAGATTAGGCCTAACACTGCGATCCTCATCGTTAACATTGGTTCGGCCATTTCTAAAATTAATGCACCACTGCCTCACTCGGCTTTCACTCATTATTCCTTTGCCGTACACGTCACAAATCTGGCGATAAATTTCAATCGGTTGTAATTTTTCGCCAACAAAAACCGTATTACACCACGCACTTCACAACTGGCGAGATTTTCAATCGCAGCGCTCATTTTAAAACTCCACTGTATAAAAAGTACAACACGCACGATGCTCTAGCTACCACGCCTGGTTGCGTATTGAATGTAGCAACACTCTGACGCCAAAATGGCGGCGCTAGCTCCGCCCACTGCCGCGCCAGGCAAAACGTGTGTTATTTTCTGGATTTCCCTCGTATATAACTATATTTGAAGATGTCTACTCCTGTTTTGATCGCTGACAAATACATTTTTACTTTCTCTTGCCTATATGAATATATAGGAAGGAAAGTATTGTTTTCATGTCGATTTTAAGAAATCGAGTTTTCACCGGATCTATACGTTTTCAGACCCCCTGAACCCAAAAAACATGTTTTTAGCGATTGGTCTGTGTGTGTGTGTGTGTGTGTGTGTGTGTGTGTGTGTGTGTATATGTGTGAACAGAATATCTCAAGAACGGAACATCGTACGAACTTGAAACTTGAAACTTAAGTTACATACTACTACCGAACTCGACACGAACATTTTCATCAAAATCGGTCAACCGGAAGTGGTAGTTTATTCGTGTAATTTTTAACTTTTTTGCGATTTTCTCAAAAACTGGTCCTACGATTTTTTTAAAATCGCCTGGTTTACTTAATTTTTTATTCTCTACAAGATAGGGTAGGCGTCATGTTTGCTGAAATTCTGGGTGAGGCTGTTTTCACGTAAAAACTTTGTTTTTTAAGATTACAGCTTTAATATGCATTTTAGCGCAAAACTTTATATAATAAAAGTTGTAGAGAATTGAAAATTCTACAACTTTTATTTCAAACAATTTTTTGTAGGCCTATGACGCTTAGTTTAGCGGTAGTTTGCGATTTTCTGTTTTTTTCTCACGAAAATGTGTGAAAAATTGATTTTTTTAAGATTTCGGCCTTAGTATGCATTTTACGACAAAAGTGTATATAATTTAATTTATAGAAAATTAAAAGATCTACAACTTTTATTTAAAGCATTTTTCTCTACAGAGCCTAGTTTAGAGAGAAAGAGTGATTTTCCGTATTTCTAAGCCAAACTGAGGTTGATTTTCATTTTGCATCATTCACTCATGATTAAAATAAGGTTATGTTTTTGAGGTTAGTTTTTTGTTTATTTCTAATATTTTATTATTAATGTTAGGTTTATTGTTAATTATTTGCATTGGCAAGAGAAAGTTGTGTGAGTGTTTCACACCAGATTTTTATTTATTTAGTTTATGACAACCAAGTATGCTTGAGTCCCAGCTCCGTGTAGTTGTTGTGGAATGCAGTGCGTGCGTTGTTACAGTAGTGGGAGAATGAATGAGTGTTAGTAGTGTTTCACAGCTGATGCATTTGTAGTGGTAGCGTGTACTAACTAGACTAGAAGAATATTCTTACCATCCGGCGTGTTAATTTAACAAATACCTACCGGGTTATTAACTTGGTCCGATTCATAATATTTAACTCACCAATATTTATATCAAAATATGTAAATAAATATATACAAACAAATATGTTGAATACGGAAAGTTTGAAAACGAATGTTTTGTATCAGAGTAATACAATAATCGTTCTCCCAGCATGCGTCACTCATTCATTATACCTCACCCGTACCCTTCACCCCGCAACTACACAGAGCTTGGACAATACATAATTTCTGTAGCAATTTTTAACGGAACATGACTATACAAAGAATTATCAATACAAATCTACGGGTTAACACTTGTTTTGATCATCTAGTAATAATAAATAAAAATCATTTCATAAAGAATCCTACTTCATCACTTTTACATGAAAAAATTAATAAGTATTTTGCAAGAACTCTTACTAGAAATTACTGAAGATTCACACAGTTTTTTTTTTCTGAACTCACTCTCCTCTTTGTCTTTCTTTCAAAGAGAGAACAAGTGGAAGAGAGAGCTATAAAATGCCACCTACAACGATCCTATTATCTATTACCTTTTACCTTATATTGCGTGCATAAAATATTATGCCCTTATAAGGTAATTATGTAATTTATTTCTACTCTATTTTATTATGCACACATTATCAATTGTTTAACTAAGTTTTTCATTTATTTTATTCATTTTTTATAGCACCATGCCATTCGATTTAATAGCTAGTTAACTACTGGGAACATTCATTTTGCAACTTCGCTTTTTGTACATAGAGAACATTAACTGTTATTGTTTAGGTCATCAGCCCCTTTAGGCTGGTTTGAACCTGTAGAGGTTTTACTAAGTAACACGAGGAGTAATGTGGTTTACCATTGCCTTCCTCACTAAATGGAAAAGTATACTTATCAGCATGCCGGGCCCTCTGAAAAGCACATATTTTCCACTCTGCAAATGACACCTTCACTTCATTCACCACAGGGTCTAACTACATAATGAAATTCATTACTTTCAGAGGAGATATCTCTGATTAGTGTCACAGTACACCTCTATCTCTTCTGTTCTTAAATGGTTCAGTCATTTAATTGGCTGACCATGTGATAAGAAATAGAACTATTTATTTTAGCCCTGCAACTAACAGATTGAGTGTAAATAATTTGACACTCCATCTGTCTGTTATGGATAGGAACATTAACTAAATAAATAAAATCTTAAATAATGATTTAATTTGCTTACCAATGTAAATAATGAAATATAACCTACATTTATTCATGATTAAACAATTTAAAATATTTAATCTTATTTTAATCATGACTGAATGACGCTAAATGAAAATCAACTTCTGTTCCACTTAAAAATACAACGGAAAACCATTTATTGATGCTTTATTAAGTGTATTTTGGAAAAGTTTGAAACAAAGGTTGTATATAACACATTAATTTGTTAGGGCCTATATATAACTTAGTATTAATAATGTGTTTTGTTTTATTGAAAAAGGGTGTATCATAAAATTAAATAAATAAATTGGAAAACAAAATCTTCCGAAAAATCACTAAATTTCTTTATCGGATCCCCAATCAGATTATTTTTGAACATTTACTCTTCTTCTCCCTGGAGGACTGTACATACAATACTTCCAAAAGACTTTACGACGCTGGGAAGACCTCCAGATTCCAGATCATCCGAGAATTGTACACCACACCACCTCCACACGAAAACTTTAAGACCTTACCGTTTCACGTCTTCCTGTAACACCCACTTTTACTTACATTTTTATTATAAAATTTAATTTCCCCTTTTGAGCTGCCACCACTTTAACTTACTCCGTAATATAACTTCTTAATTTTCCACCTTACCCAAATTTACCTAAAAATTCCCTCCTCTGCATTAAAAATTTTACAAAAATAAGGCCTTTGAATACAGTTATTGAAACATACAAAAGAGCCGCAAATCTACTAAAAAAAGGCCACCGAATATACTATTAATGAAAACAACTAAAAGAGCCGTCAATCTCCTCCTTTTACCTGTTCCACTAATTTTCCTAAATTGCCACAGACCCATAAATTTTAAAAAATACCTCCTACTTTTTATTGCCTTTGTTGTTGTTTTGGTAAACAGCCGAATGGCTGGTTTGAACCTCTAGAGGTTTTACTAAGTAAAAACGAGGAGTGAGGGGTTTACAATTGCCATCTTCAGTGAGTGGAATAGCATGCTTATCAGCTTGACAGGCCCAAAAAAGAGCACACTTTCCACCCTGCAAATGACACCTTCCCTTCATTCACCACAGGATCTGGCTGTAAAGTAAAATTCATTACTCTCAAAGGAGATAACTTTGATTAGTGTCTTTTACGCCTCTACCTCTTCTGGTTTTAAATAGTTCAGTCATATAATTGGGTAACTATGTGATAAGAAACAGAACTATTTTTTGTAGCCCTGGAACCAACAGATTACTTTAACTTAAACGGGTTACTTTAACTTATTCTAATTATTTACATTAAATTATTATTACATTACTATTACGTTATATTTTTGAATTATTTACATCGGGAAGAGAAAGTCTGAGTGTTTCACACAGACTTTATTAGTTGTCACATTTTCTGGGTTATGCAATAACTCCCTTTCCTCTGCAGGAACTCTGCAGCATCATCCTCCGTCCGAATATTATTAAGTACTGCCCGTTCCCAAGCTTTGTGCAGCTGCGGGATGAAGAGGAAAGACGAAGTACCAGACTGCTGATACGTCATAACACTCTACTAATCATCTCATTGCTCTTCACTGGACAGTAGGCTGCCTAGTGCGTAACATACGTGGGTGTTGTTTTCACTATTCGCTGTAGACGGCGACACAGAATATTTGTATAGGGTGATTCAAAAAGAGCGCCGGTTTTTAAACGGCTGGTAAATTTTTGTTTATCGGTTGGCAACATTGTTTGACCTCATTTCTATTTCGGAGAACATTCCGATTGACGATTCAGTTGTAGTTTCTCTTGTTCGCAGTGTAATACTCTCGCAGTCTCTGTCTAACCATGGAGAAGTTTACTATTGCGCAACGAGTGTTAATCGTCAAAACATTTTACCAGAGTGGAGAGAGTTATGCGGCTACTGTCAGGCGACTTCGCGGTACTCTAGGACGTAATGAAGCACCGAATGAATCAACAGTTCGCAGGCTCATGAAAAAGTTTTTTGAGACGGGTTCAACAGTCGACCTTAAAAGTTCTGGACGTCGTCGTTCTGGCCGAACTGAGCAGAACGTTGCGTTGGTTCGTGACAGTGTGGTTGTTAGCCCAGCAAAATCAATACGTCGCCGTTCTCAACATTTGGGTTTAAGATGTTCTTCTGTACGGAGAATTCTTCGGTACGATCTCCAATATCACCCGTATAAAATTCAGTTGACGCAACATTTGAAAGTGGCAGACCACCAGAAGAGACGACAGTTTGTTGACTGGGTATTGAGAAAAAGGCAGGATGATGACACCTTCGCAAACAAAATCATTTTCAGTGATGAGGAGCACTTCCATTTAAACGGTTTTGTTAATAAACAGAACTCCGTATGTGGGGTTTAGAAAACCCCACATACGGAAACTTGTCCCACATAGTCGAAACTTGTCGTGCAGTAATATCCAATTTCATGGACAGAGTTGATGCGTGCCAGCGCAGTAGAGGAGGATACATGCATGACATCATTTTTCATACATGAAATCGGAAGGTAAGATGAACTTGTTGATGTATTTATTTTCAGTTTTTCAATAAAATAAATCTCTTAATTTGATATATCAAAACCGGCGCTCTTTTTGAATCACCCTATAGTTTGGATAGTACCCCGTGACTACTACAAACATAATATACAAGCAAAACGTTACTACTACTAACTTAATCTCTCACAGTAGTAGTGACGTAATGCATACCTCTCAGCTGCTCAAAGCTTGGAAACGGGCACTAACTACAAAATTCATAGTAGACTGACTATGCAGATTTTGAAGTAATTAACTGTGAAATTGGAGTGGTTGACATTATGGAGAAATGATACTAGTTAGATTGGCAAGAGTAGGAGAATTGTGTAACCCTTCAGGGAATTCGGATTTGATACTGGCATACAGAAAACGGAAAAGACCCCCATTTAAGTACACCCACAATCACTGTCTAATGTTCAAATCCGTATAAAAGTAACTATAGTTCAGCCGCTCTAAGTTTGCTCCTCCTTCTGTCAACAAACCAAAACCAGCTACTACAGGGTGCACGCTAGAGTCCGTGACTTTATGGATGTCGTATTCCTACTAAGATAACTATTTTTTAAATTATAACTACTTAAAGTACTTAAAACATCAGTCGTGATATGATTTAGGCCTAACAATTTCATTTATAAAAATACTTTTAAGAGTATTTTGTATTTAAATACTTTTGAAAGTATTTTGTTGTTACTTTTTAATCAGCGTGTACACATTTTTACATAATGCGCATGCTCAGTGACGTCATTATTTGTTTACATTAGGAGCAAACTTAGAGAAGCTGGACTGTACCTTTACTAGAATTTGAACCAGGAACCTTCGTCTCCGAAAACAGCTGATTTTGGCGACGTCTTTACCTCTAGATCAACCCTGTGGGTATAAATACTGTAAATAAATTTTTTTTATTATTTTTTTTTTATTCCTAATTTCTGTACGTTGCAATCTGTTCAATTTACAACAATAAGCAACCCCATAACCCAATGAGATGAGGATGATGTGTATGACGTGTAAATGAGGTGTAGTCTTGTACAGACCCAGGCCGAACATTCCTGAGAGAGTATGGTTAATTAAACCCCAACCATCAAAGTACACCGGTAACCACAGTCTAATATTCTTCTTCTTCTTCTACCTATTACGGATTAGGCGTAACGCCTGTTCCAGCTTCATACCATCTCTTTCTGGGTCTCCCCAGGCTTCGTCTTCCTTCCGGTTGATAGTTTACCGCTCTCACCGTAATCCTGTCTGGCGGCATTCTCTCGACGTGGTTCGTCCATCTGTCTCTGTACTTGGACACTTTTCCAATCAGCGATTCCTCTCTACCCAATTCTCTCCTTATTTCACTGCTACGAATCTGCTCTCTCAAGGAACATCCCTTCACTGCCCTCATGAATCTCATTTCTGCAGCCTCTACCTTTCTTAACTGAGCTGTTCGTAGCACCCAAGACTCACTGCCGTACAACACCAACGGCACCGCCATCACATCGTATAATCGCATTTGTGTTTCCCTTCGAGATTTCCTCCGGAAGGTCCTGTTGATGAAACCACAAACCGACTGAAATTTATTGACCCTCCGCAATATTCTAATATATAATATTCTAATAATAGTCTAGTATTCAAATCCGTATAAAAGTGACTACCTTTACTAGGATTTAAACCAGGAACCTTCGTCTCCGAAAATCAGCTGTTAAACAGCTGATTTTGGCATCGACTTTACCTCTAGACCAACCCTGTGGGTATAAATAAATAAATAAATAAATAACATAAAAATCATGTAAAATTTTTAGTTGTCTGTGTGATGAGTAATTTAGAGAATTGTTTTTGGATGAGTCAGTCGGCCCGCATTTCTATAAACAGTTATATATATTGTGGAGTGAAAAATAATAATTATTGTAATTATGATCAGTTAGAAACAGAAGAATAATCTAGTAGGCTGTGGTAATTATAATAAGAGGTGATCAAGAGGAGAAGAGGAGGTTGTGTGGAATATTCTCGTGAAGGTGATCCGAAGACGCCCTTCGTCCTTGACCGCCTGTTTGACCTTCTATCACTAAAATAATCTAATCCCTTTCTTCAGAGAATCCTTTAAAGTACCGCATTTATTCAAAAGGGGCGGGATCCACATAAAATATGTTTACATCTATTTCTTTATTGCATTCCAATTTTTTTTTTAAATATTATTTACAAAACAGGAAATCGTTATAGTATTGGCCTTTATTTTACAATGTAATTTTTGTTTCTTTATGTTTCACTTTCCCGCGGTTTCACCATAGATTTTTTTTTTGTAAAATACATTTTTTTATATTATTTATCATCTCCACGTGTAGAGAAAAATATTGTAACAATGTACTTAACGTTCGTTCGAGATTTGAATATAATTAAACAAATAAATTTAAAACAATTAATTTTTTTTGATACTATTAAAATTAAAATTAATGATTTAACTTTGACAACTTATAAATACAATTAAATTAATCACAAAATTTAAGATTAACCTAAACTTGATTATAATTAAATCACTGCAACTGAAATTTTGTATATATATATTTTTTTATTCCTAATTTGTGTCAGTTGCAATCTGTTCAATTTAGAACAATAACCAACCCGATGACCCAATGAGATGAGGATGATGTGTATGACGTGTAGTCTTGTACAGACCCAGGCCGACCATTCCTGAGAGAGTATGGTTAATTAAACCCCAACCATCAAAGTACACCGGTAACCACAGTCTAATATTCAAATCCGTATAAAAGTAATTACCTTTACTAGGATTTGAACCAGGAACCTTCGTCTCCGAAAATCAGCTGTTAAACAGCTGATTTTGGCGACGAATTTACCTCTAGACCAACCCGGTGGGTCGATATGATATGATATGAACCCGGTGGGTATATTTTAATGATAGTATTTATGTGTGTTGTTGTGTTTAGGTCATCAGCCGAGAGGCTGGTTTGAACCTCCAGAGGTTTTACTAAGTAAAACGAGAAGTGAGGTGGTTTACCATTGCCTTCCTCACTGAGTGAAAAATTACGCTTATCAGCATGCCAGGCCCTCTGAAAAGCATAGATTTTCCACTCTGCAAATGACACCTTCACTTCATTCACCACAGGGTCTGGCTGTATAATGAAATTCATTACTTTCAGAGGAGACAACTGTGATTAGTGTCTTTTACACCTCTACCTCTTCTGTTCTTAAATGATTCAGTCATTTAATTGGGTGACCATGTGATAAGAAACATAACTACTTATTTTAGCCCTGCAACGGACAGATTGAGTGTAAATAAATTGACAGTCCACCTGTAGTGGGCAGGAGTATTTATGTATTTGCTTTGAAATGCAAATCAAGGGTGCATTCTTAAAAGAACCACCCGGTACTACTACTACTACCTTGCTCCAAGAATTTTAGCAGTCAAATGCCGTTTACTTAATCTTGTACAGCCCACAAAACGTAATGATATATTTTAAAAAAAATCGTAGGAGTCATTTTGAGAAAATCGCAAATAAACCATTACTCGAATTCTATTTGGTACTTCCGGTTGACTGATTTTTATGAAAAAATTCCCAATTGTTTTATGTTGCTGAACTTCAATTTTAAGTTTTAACTTCTTATGCTATTCCGTTCTTGAGATATTTTGTTTTCACACACATACACAGTTGTTGTTCAGGTCATCAGCCAAAAGGCTGGTTTGGACCTCTAGAGGTTTTACTAAGTAAAACGAGAAGTGAGGTGGTTTACCATTGCCTTCCTCACTGAGTGAAAAATTACGCTTATCAGCATGCCAGGCCCTCTGAAAAGCATAGATTTTCCACTCTGCAAATGACACCTTCACTTCATTCACCACAGGGTCTGGCTGTATAATGAAATTCATTACTTTCAGAGGAGACAACTGTGATTAGTGTCTTTTACACCTCTACCTCTTCTGTTCTTAAATGATTCAGTCATTTAATTGGGTGACCATGTGATAAGAAACATAACTACTTATTTTAGCCCTGCAACGGACAGATTGAGTGTAAATAAATTGACAGTCCACCTGTCTGTTAAGGGCAGGAGTATTTATGTATTTGCTTTGAAATGCAAATCAAGGGTGCATTCTTAAAAGAACCACCCGGTACTACTACTACTACCTTGCTCCAAGAATTTTAGCAGTCAAATGCCGTTTACTTAATCTTGTACAGCCCACAAAACGTAATGATATATTTTAAAAAAAATCGTAGGAGTCATTTTGAGAAAATCGCAAATAAACCATTACTCGAATTCTATTTGGTACTTCCGGTTGACTGATTTTTATGAAAAAATTCCCAATTGTTTTATGTTGCTGAACTTCAATTTTAAGTTTTAACTTCTTATGCTATTCCGTTCTTGAGATATTTTGTTTTCACACACATACACAGTTGTTGTTCAGGTCATCAGCCAAAAGGCTGGTTTGGACCTCTAGAGGTTTTACTAAGTAAAACGAGAAGTGAGGTGGTTTACCATTGCCTTCCTCACTGAGTGAAAAATTACGCTTATCAGCATGCCGGGCCCTCTGAAAAGCATAGATTTTCCACTCTGCAAATGACACCTTCACTTCATTCACCACAGGGTCTGGCTGTATAATGAAATTCATTACTTTCAGAGGAGACAACTGTGATTAGTGTCTTTTACACCTCTACCTCTTCTGTTCTTAAATGATTCAGTCATTTAATTGGGTGACCATGTGATAAGAAACATAACTACTTATTTTAGCCCTGCAACGGACAGATTGAGTGTAAATAAATTGACAGTCCACCTGTCTGTTAAGGGCAGGAGTATTTATGTATTTGCTTTGAAATGCAAATCAAGGGTGCATTCTTAAAAGAACCACCCGGTACTACTACTACTACCTTGCTCCAAGAATTTTAGCAGTCAAATGCCGTTTACTTAATCTTGTACAGCCCACAAAACGTAATGATATATTTTAAAAAAAATCGTAGGAGTCATTTTGAGAAAATCGCAAATAAACCATTACTCGAATTCTATTTGGTACTTCCGGTTGACTGATTTTTATGAAAAAATTCCCAATTGTTTTATGTTGCTGAACTTCAATTTTAAGTTTTAACTTCTTATGCTATTCCGTTCTTGAGATATTTTGTTTTCACACACATACACAGTTGTTGTTCAGGTCATCAGCCAAAAGGCTGGTTTGGACCTCTAGAGGTTTTACTAAGTAAAACGAGAAGTGAGGTGGTTTACCATTGCCTTCCTCACTGAGTGAAAAATTACGCTTATCAGCATGCCGGGCCCTCTGAAAAGCACATATTTTCCACTCTGTAAATGACACTTTCACTTCATTCACCACAGGGTCTGGCTGTATAATGAAATTCATTACTTTCAGAGGAGATAACTCTGATTAGTGTCTTTTACACCTCTACCTCTTCTGTTCTTAAATAACTGAGTCATTTAATTAGATGACCATGTGATAAGAAACAGAACTATTTAGTTTAGCCCTGCAACGAACAGATTGAATGTAAATAATTTGACACTCCACCTGTCTGTTATGGGCAAAACATACACAGATCAAGTCGTAAAAACTTCTTTTTTTTGGCGTTCAAAAAGCCTCAAAACTTATACACATAATATACTAAATGAAAACTCGATTTGGAAAAATTAACTTGAAAAAGATAATTTCTTTCCCAGTACTCCATTATATTGTTTAGGTGATCAGCCGGATGGCTGGTTTGAACCTTCACAGGTTTTCTAACTAAAACATAAAGTGAGGTGGTTTGCAATTTGAAGGGGTCGGGAAAAGACAGTGCTAAACCACATTAACATAATTTTATGCAATGCAATTTTAAAAGTTTACTGAAATCTAAAAATCGTTTCTTTGAATTTTTGTTAAACATTTGTTTTTTCTGTTAATCTAAGTTCTTAAGATCGTAAATATAGCATCTCGTTTAAAACTTGTTGAACATTTTATTTTTACAGAATATTTAAGAAAACTGCCCATAACAGACAGGTGGAGTGTCAAATTATTTACACTCGATCTGTTAGTTGCAGGGCTAAAATAAATAGTTCTGTTTCTTATCACATGGTCAGCCAATTAAATGACTGAATCATTTAAGAACAGAAGAGGTAGAGGTGTACTGTGACACTAATCAGAATTATCTTATCTGAAAGTAATGAATTTCATTATACAGCCAGACCCTGTGGTGAATGAAGTGAAGGTATCATTTGCAGAGTGGAAAATATGTGCTTTTCAGAGGGCTCGGCATGCTGATAAGCGTACTTTTCCACTCAGTGAAGAAGGCAATGGTAAACCCCTCACTCCTCGTTTTACGTACTTAGTAAAACCTCTAGAGGTTCAAACCAGCCTTTTGGCTGATGACCTAAACAACAACACATTTAAGAAAAATCATGCAGGAAATTTTGTGGGTTAGCTTTTTCTTCTGCCGAGCCCTTCAATTGTCAACACTCACTGAGAGGAAAAGTACGCTTATCAGCATACCAGGCCCACAAAAAAGCACCTACTCTCCATTCTACAAATGACACCTTCACTACATTCACTACAGGGACTGACTGTATTATGACAAAATTGATTACTTTGAGAGGAGGTAACTATGACTAGTGTCTTTTACACGTGTACCTCTTCTGCTTTTAAAGTCATATAATTCAGTGACTATGCGATAAAAACAGAACAAGTTGTAGAATGAACTTGACCTACATTTTGTTTGATCGACAAGGTCGAACAGACAGGTTGACAACTACTTAATTTTTAAGTAGAAAAGATCAAATCTAGTAATACCTGGTATATAAATTTGTTAAAACTTTTAAATAATATTAATAGCTTTATAATGTATAGATACTGGTAAATAATAATAGTTTTTATTTTTTCAATAGAATATCAGTTAATTTTCAATCATTTATTTTATAATTTTAACATGCGAACAACGAGGTTAGAAATGAGTACTACTTTATCAAAATGAACAACTAAATCATATTTAGTAAAAAGTAAATTAAAAATCGAAATTAGGATAAAATATTTAATTAAAAACATTTATAAATACAATAATATACAGTGTATATTTTTAAACAGTGATCCGATTTTTCTGAACAGTTTTAAAATATTCAATCAAAATTCAATGAAGATGTAGTCGTTTGAATCATAAATCGAGGAGCGGTACGCCATCAGATTCCGTACCGAACACATTGTACTAACGCTCCAGTAAAAATTTAAATTTATAATATTTAAAATGAATAATCTATGTTAAATTATGTATCAATGAGTAGACAGAGTTGTGAGCTATAATATATAGTAAAATTTAGAATGGAAGTTCGGAGAATAGATTGAATTACTTCAAGTTTGAAATAGCAAGATTCCAGTTTTGTAGACCGACGCTATCAACCAACGCTTCATTTTATTTTCAAGAGATTGTAACGGGAACCGGTAAAAGTCAACTAAATATTTATTTTCATTAACTGATATCCATTTAAAAATATATTTATTAATTTTTCAAGAAGTCAACATTAAATAATAATCAAAATTTCTAAATATAAAACCAGTATTAGATTTACATTTAAATAAGTACCGATATTCTTTTGTTTTATTTAAAATTTTCAATTGTTGTATTTTGTAAGTTATTGGAAGAAACAATAAACAATTATAAAGCAATAAACCCTGAGATTATTATGATATAGAGTCATCATTTTGTAATATTAATAGTTATTTAATTTATTTTTTTTTATTTAATTAAACGTCTTAAATCTAAATTGTGTTTATTTATTTTATTTTTAAATTGTACAACCGTAGTGTTGCTACAAAGTCTCATGATTAAAATAAGGTTATGTTTTTTGAGATTAATTTTTTGTTTATTTCTAATGTTTTATTACGGCTGTTAGGTTATATTGTTTAAATTATTTGCATTGGCAAGAGAAAGTTGTGTGAGTGTTTCACACCAGATTTTTTATTTTTATTTTGTAAAGTCGAATAAATTGTTTGGTCATTAGCAGCTACAGTGGATTGATGTTGTTTAGGTTATCACCTGAAAGGCTGGTTTGAACCTCTAGAGGTTTTACTAAGTAAAAACGAGGAGTGAGTTGGTTTACCTTGCCTTCCTCACTGAGTCGAAAGAGTATGCTTATAAGTGTGCCAGACCTTCTGAAAAGCACCTACGTTTCACCCTACCAATGACACCTTCACTACATTCACTACAGGGACTGACTGTATAATGAGAAAATTGATTACTTTGAGGGGAGATAACTGTGACTTATTTTCTTTTACCCCTTTACCGCTTCTGTTCTTAAATAGTTCACTTGTATAATTGGCTGACTGTGATAATAAACAGAACTATTTTTTGTAGCCCTGAAACAAACAGATCGAACTTAATAAACCCTAGAGCCGGCAATCGTCGATTTTGAAACTATGTTTCCGCTTCTTGAACCGTCGCGTCGCAAAATCGGATTGGCTTCATAGGATTGAAATGAAATGTTGTCGTTTTAGTTTTAAATTCATCTGCAGACAGCGTTGCTGTTTTGTACAATAGTATAGTTATGTATACAGTACATTTTTACGTATAATAGAATAGTTTTAGTTACATATTTTGCCTGTATTTCTCTGTTGAAACCACACTATCCTAGAGTTGAATTTGGTTATTTCTTGGTTTTATGAAATGTTTTTGTATATATTTTCTTCAATTTTGAATATAGAATCTTTTTTTTGTTTTATTTTGAAATAAACATTATACTGTAAGTAACGATTCGTATGTAATGAATTTTTAAAGTAAAGCATAAGAAAGTTTTAAACATTAGTGTCATCTAAAATTTTAGAAAAATATTTGTCTAAAAATTATTTTCAAATAGCTTCAGCATCCCTAACTGTTAGATTAAAATTTCAATTATGTAATTATTTTATTTTTCTAAGTTTTCTTGTTATTTTGATACGTCACGTGATAAGGTTTGTGATTTATAGTAAATTTTTAATGATTTCTTTACGGTTCGCTGACCTATATGATAAAAATTCTCTGTGGGTCTAAAAAAATGTTATTCCCGGCTATAGGGTTAATTTAACACTCCACCAACCCACTTGGGTGGATTATGACACATTAACTGTGGGATTTGACACGTGAAAATTTCCAAATCCTGACCGGAAATCGAACCCGGAATCTCCCCATGACAAGCCAATGCGCATGCGCTAACCACTACTCTAAAGAGGCGGTCACAGGTGTATTTAAAAGGACCGTGTTCAATGTTATTTGAAATGTTTCTCATTGACTGAATGATATGAGAGAATTTAGATAAATCGTGCACGGATTCATGACCAATATTTTGTTATTGTTATTTTTATTGCAATTATTACCTATAAGAAAAATTATAATAATAGTAATAATTGTAAAATAGCTGAGATAAACGTGGAGATGTTACTTTGTAATTCGGCACACAAATTATTAAGTAACCTAATACTGTAACCAAACTATCCATCCATACACTCTGTACCTATTGCCATTACATTCTAATAAACACTGGGTGTACAAAAAGTTGGTAAAATATCTTAAGAGGGTAGTCAACCCAGAAAATGAAAACTTTAGGCTATAATTTATCATTATTTATGTTTAATGAAAGAGTAATTTGCTAGTAATGATCTACCATTTGAACCAAGCCAAAAAATTAATTACAGCCCCTAATATAAGGGTGAGGTTGGAAAAGCGGGCTTTTATGGAGAATCAAATATCTCAAGAACCAAGAAAGATATCAACAAGATTCTTAACCTACAAAATATGGAAAATTGCTCTCTATTATCTGTTGTATGCGCTTGTATTTGTATTTTTTCTTATAAGAAATTTATTGAAGAAAAACCATATTTTCAAAAACATTTATCTTATGTATTCACAAATTATTTTTAACTAAATCCCTATTAAGGTTTTTGTAATAATCATTCCACAGATAATAGAGCAAGAAATTATGAACATTTGAAAAAAAAATATCATCCAAATATTTCCAATACAAACCAAGATATTTAATTCCCAAGAACGTACAATCATGCAAAAACTACATTTCCGGAAAGCTTAAAGTTGAAGGAATAATAAATTTCACTTGTCTTGCTAGTGAGCTTTATTTTAAACGGATGTTTTTATAATTTTTTGTCAACGTACAAAGTAAACAAATGTTGTGCTTCAGAAAATTTTAAACTTCAAATAAATGCAAAAAACAATCAAAATTTAAAAAAAAATTATCTTGAGTTGACTACCCCCTTAAAAATTTATGGTACTAATTGAAAATGCACTATTTATCTTTCAATAACAGATATTACGCCTATAACAGTAGGTGGCATGTTAAATTATTTGCACTTGATCTGTTAAGCTAGGCTGTCGAGAAAAATGCTTTAAATAAAAGTTGTAGATCTTTTAATTTCCTATAAATTTATATAAAAATGTACACTTTTGTTGTAAAATGCATACTAAGGCCGAAATCTTAAAAAATTAATTTTTTTATAGATTTTCATGAAAAAAAATCTGGTGTGAAACACTCACACAACTTTCTCTTGCCAATGCAAATAATTAATAATAAACCTAACATTATTAATAAAATATTAGAAATAAATAAAAAACTAACCTCAAAAACATAACCTTCTTTTAATCATGAGTGAATGACGCAAAATGACAATCTAACTCAGTTTGGCTTAAAAATACGGAAAATCACGCTTTCACGCTAAACTAGGCTCTGTAGAGAAAAATGCTCTAAACAAAAGTTGTAGATCTTTTAATTTTCTATAAATTTAATTATATACACTTTTGTCGTAAAATGCATACTAAGACCGAAATGTTAAAAAAATCGATTTTTCTCACGTTTTCGTGAGAAAAAAAACAGAAAATCGCAAATTACCGCTAAACTAAGCGTTATACAAAAAAATGTTTGAAACAGAAGTTGTAGGTTTTTAAATTCTCTACAACTTTTATTATATAAGTTTTTGCGCTAAAATTTATATTAAAGCCGTAATCTTAAAAAAACAACGTTTTTACGTGAAAACAGCCTCACCGAGAATTTCAGCAAACATGGCGCCTACCCTATCTTGTAGAGAATAAAAAATTGAGTAAAATAGGCGATTTTAAAAAAATCGTAGGACCAGTTTTTGAGAAAATCGCAAAAAACTGAAAAATTATACGAATAAACTACTACTTCCGGTTGACCGATTTTGATGAAAATGTTCGTGTCGCGTCCGGTAGTGGTATGTAACTTAAGTTTCAAGTTTCAAGTTCGTACGATGTTCCGTTCTTGAGATATTCTGTTCACACACACACACACACAGACACACACACAGACCAATCGCTAAAAACATGTTTTTTGGGTTCAGGGGGTCTGAAAACGTATAGATCCGGTGAAAACTCGATTTCGAAAAATCGACATGAAAACAATACTTTCCTTCCTATATATTCATATAGGCAAGAGAAAGTAAAAAACAGAACATCACTAATTACTGGTAAAACTAAGCGTTATACAAAGAAATGTTTGTAATAAAAGTTGTAGATTTTTGATTTTTGTACAAGATTTATTATACACCCTTTTGCCCTAAAATGCGTTCCAGGCTCTGTAGAAAAAAATGCGTTAGATAAAAGTTGTAGATCTTTTAATTTCCTATAAATTTGTTTATTTACACTTTTGTTGTTAAATGCATACTAAGGCCGAAATCTTAAAAAATTAATTTTTTATAGATTTTTATGAAAAAAACAGATTAATAATTACTGGTAAACTAAGCGTTAAACAAAGAAATGTTTGTAATAAAAGTTGTAGATTTTTAGATTTTTTACATTTATTATATACCGACCCTTTTGCCTTAAATGCGTTTTAAGGCCGTAATATTTGAAAAACCATTTTTTTACGAGAGAACAGCCTCCCCAAGAATTTCAGCAGACATAGCGCCTATGTTGTAGAGCAAAACAAATTTAGTAAATAAGGTGATTTGAAAAAATTGTAGGAGCTGAGAAAATCGCAAAAAAGTGAAAAATGACATTAATAAACTACTACTTCCGGTTGACTGATTTTGATGAAAATGTTCGTGCTAGAACCTTTAGTGGTACCTTACTTACGTGTCAAGTTTGAACTTCGAATTTTGTTCAGTTCTTAAGATATTTTGTTCACACACAAACACACAAACAGACCAATTGCTAAAAACATGTCTGTGTGGGCATACATTCCACATTTAGCTTCACTTTAATCTCGGTATTCTTTATTCTATCTCTCTCTTTGTCCTAAATTCCATAAATTAATACACAATGTCATGTCATATTAATTTAAAAATTTATTTTTAAACAAAAACTATTTTTTTTTTAATTGAGTGATGATGCCTACATAAGCCTTGGGCTTGTGCGTAGGTAATGATATGTGGTGATTTACAGATGAAAAAAATGCCAGACCTGACCGGGAATCGAACCCGGGACCCCAGCATAGTAGCCAGTTGCGCTGACCACTACACCACGGGCCGGCCAAGGAACTTTGGAACTATTTAGAAAGGAACTGTTCTGTTTTTTTTTAATCCCAAATGTGTGTGCTTTCTGTTCAATCTGTTCAATTTACGAACAATAAACAACCCCGTGACCATATCAGACGAGGATGATGTGTAAGACATATATATGAGATGTACTCTTGTACAAACTCAGGCCAATCATTCCTAATATGTATTGTTAATTGATCCCAACCGTCAAATTACACCGGTAACCATTGTATATTGCCTACCATTACTGCTGTTGTTTCTTGTTTTTTTTTTCACTGTTATTGTTTATTTTTATTAAATTATACCCGGTATTCATTCGATACTATAAGACAAAGGCTTTGATAAAAAAATCTGTAATTTATCATTTTTGAGGACGTTTGCGGTTGGTGAAATCTTAACGAATTACAGAAATTTTTTTTAGTCCGGCAATCTATAGTCCGGCACACTACGGGTTCAAATCTAACAAAAAAGTATTACTACATATTTTGTAGTAATTAAAACTTTGCTGAATTGAACAAAGCTTACAAAATTCTACGCAACTTTTTAATTTATATAGTAAATTTGTAATGATTTTTTTTGAAGAAAGAAGTGGAATCACGAAGGAAAAGAGACATCTCAGACATTTTTAAGTATGATAGTATAGAACTAACCTATATCAATAACTATAAACACATACTGTATTCTTCTTCTTCTTCTTCTTACTATCAAGGATTAGGCATAACCGTGTTCCGAACTCACAAAACATCCTGTACTTATACACAAACTGCGTGCCGGCCGCGTTGGCGATGTTGGTAACGTGCTCGCCTCTCATCACGCGGTCTTGGGTTCGAATCCCACTCGGGCATGGCATTTTTTCATACGTTACAAAAATTCATTTCATCCTCCACCGTCTGCATTAGCAGCAATTTGAAAAACAGTCGGACGTTAAACAAAAAAAAAAAATTATACACAAACACGAGATATTCCAACCCGTACTTCTCGACTACTGCCATCTTCTTCGAGGTCTTCCTACCCCCTTCTTCCAACTGGAGCATATTCCGTCACTTTTGAAGATATTCTCTCCTCTGGCATCTGTTCCAAATGTTGCCTCCATTGACTGCGGTACTCCTCCACTTTTTCAGTCAGACTAAATACTCCCAACTCAGATCTAATTTGCTCGTTATGTATTAGATCCAGCCTCGAGCAGCCCTTCGCCCTTCTTAAAAACCTCTTTTTTGTTTTTGTTTAACGTCCGACTGTTTTGCAATTACTGCTAATGCAGACGGTGAAGGATAAAATGGTTTTTTTGTAACGTATGAAATTATGCCGTGTCTGAATGGGATTCGAACCCAAAAACCTCATTTCACCTGCTTGGGTCCTACTTTCTTGGCGTTTTGTGGTAACCCATGACTCACTTCCATAAAGATGGACTGGGGTTGCCAATACCTTGTAGAACTACCCTATATCTATAACTATTTTACCTATAACTACCCTATATCTAAAAATCTACATTACCTTGTAGAACATACAGTAATGTAAGGGCAATTTAATTCTGATTCTTTTACTGTTTTATAACTTTCATGTTACTGTTTGTCTAATCTTGGAATGTTTTAATTAATTTTTCGTTTAAATCTACTTTACCTTCTTCTTAAGAAAATGAAAAATTATTAATTGTGCAATAAATTCAGTGTTTTTCTGAACAGGTCGTAAAAATGCTAAAAACGTATGTGGTGTGACCGAGTATTAACAATCAACGTATAATGGTAAGAATGCGTGTAGCATTGTACAGTCCAGCCTCTCTTAGTTTGCTCCTAATATAAACAAATAATGATATCACTGAGCATGCGCATTATATCAACATGTGTACATGCTGATTAAAATGTAACAACAAAATACTTTCAAAAGTATTGTAATACAAAATACTTTTAAAAGTATTTTTACAAATTAAATTGTTAGGCCTACATCATATCATGACTGATGTTTTTAGTACTTTAAGTAGTTATAATTTAAATAATCTGGTGTGAAACACTCACACAACTTTCTCTTTCCAATGCAAATAATTAACAATAAACCTAACATTAATAATAAAATATTAGAAATAAACAAAAAACTAACCTCAAAAACATAACCTTATTTTAATCATGAGTGAATGATGCAAAATGAAAATCAACCTCAGTTTGGCTTAGAAATACGGAAAATCACTCTTTCTCTCTAAACTAGGCTCTGTAGAGAAAAATGCTTTAAATAAAAGTTGTAGATCTTTTAATTTTCTATAAATTAAATTATATACACTTTTGTCGTAAAATGCATACGAAGGCCGAAATCTTAAAAAAATCAATTTTTCACACATTTTCGTGAGAAAAAAACAGAAAATCGCAAATTACCTCTAAACTAAGCGTTATACAAAAAATTGTTTGAAATAAAAGTTGTAGAATTTTTAATTCTCTACAACTTTTATTATATAAAGTTTTGCGCTAAAATGCATATTAAAGCTGTAATCTTAAAAAAACAACGTTTTTACGTGAAAACAGCCTCCCCCAGAATTTCAGCAAACATGACGCCTACCCTATCTTGTAGAGAATAAAAAATTGAGTAAACCAGGCGATTTTAAAAAACATCGTAGGACCAGCTTTTGAGAAAATCGCAAAAAAGTGAAAAATTACACGAATAAACTACCACTTCCGGTTGACCGATTTTGATGAAAATGTTCGTGTCGAGTTCGGTAGTGGTACGTAACTTTTTCAAGTTTCAAGTTCGTACGATGTTCCGTTCTTGAGATATTCTGTTCACACACACACACACACACACACACACACACACACAGACCAATCGCTAAAAACATGTTTTTTGGGTTCAGGGGGTCTGAAAACTTATAGATCCGGTGAAAACTCGATTTCTTAAAATGGACTTGAAAACAATACTTTCCTTCCTATATATTCATATAGGCAAGAGAAAGTAAAAATAGTTAACTTAATAGGAATACGACATCCATAAAGTGGCAGACTCTAGCGTGTACCCTGTAGGAGGCGGCTTTTGTTTATTGACAGACACTAGGAGGAGGAGGAGGAGCAAACTAAGAACGGCTCAACTGTAAATAATTTACGGTAGGCTATACTGTAATCGGTTGACCGATCGCGTTCTCTAATTCCCTTATTTAATCCGATTATCTTCAGTAAATTTACCCGCATTCGGTAATCCGGCATCACTCGAGTACCGAAAGTCCCGGAAAAAAGAGTATTATATTATACAGAAAGTATTTTTTCACATTTTTAACTGATTGCAAATAAATTTTCAGCTGTTAAAAATGGAATTTATAAAAGTTCAAGTCAAAAATAGATTGGAAATAAAATAATAAAGAAACAAGGTAAAAAAACAGAGATTATAAAACTGTTTCCAATGGTAACATCAGGAGCGTGGTTACGAAATGAAGGGTGCAGGGGAAAACCAACTAAGTCACAAAACAGGAATTTTGCGGGAGGCCAAAAACAAAGTTTAAAACGATCTGAGAGAAAGAGAAATTTAGAAATTAGAAGGCCTTGGACTCAGTTGGTTATTCCCCTGATCCTAATGGACTGAGTTGGTTTCCCCCCTGTGCTGCAATATTTCAAATGGCTATATCTTGTGATTAAATTAGTTTTCCCTCTGTAGCTTTCAGCACGTGAAAATATTTACCAAAGAGTATCAAATGGCATATTAATCTAAGTTTCGGACTAATTTTTTGAACTAAGTTGCTAATGTCAAAGAAGACATGATCGAATTCGGATTAACTTTCGATGATTTAGAAAACAAAACAGAAATATTGAAAATCTTAAGAAATAAGAAAAGTAGATTTGAAACAAAATCACAAATCAATCATTTAGGACTGGGTCCTAAAACTTGAAAGACGAATCCTAAGAACCTGTATAGGAAAGAAAAACAAAGTAGATGAGCAATGGAGAATTCTAACAAACGAAAAAGTCTATAAAGAAAACGAAACCAAAACAGATACAATAAAGAAGAAATGGATATATTTTCTTGGACATCTTATCAGAACACCTAAAGACAGAATTTTAAACAGGATGATTTAAAAACTCTTTCCAATGGTAACATCAGGAGCATGGATCCGAAATGTCAAAGAAGACATGTTCGAACTCGGATTAACTTTCGATGATTTAGAAAACAAAACGGAAATATTAAAAATCTTAAGATATAAGGAAAGTAGATTTGAAACAAAATCAGACGAAAGAACAAACCCAAGCAGGAAGAAACCGGTCGTTTCGGAGGAAGTTCGGCAAATAAGATCAGCCCGAATGAGGGCATACTGGCAGAACATCAAGCTAAAAAATATGAAAAGAAAGAAGGTTTCTAAATTTGACTAAAGTGATCGATTGTGGTCATAAAAGACAAAAAAAGAAACAGGGTAGATTTTTCACGAATTATTAAATCAATACTTTTGAATCATGTTGTAAATATACGAATAATAATAATAATACTATTTAAAGATGTCGAGTGAATGTTATTTTATATTATTACTATTTTTTATTTCACTAGTAATGTAATTATTATATTTTTTATTTAACCAAAGAAGGCCAATTCAATCGTGTTGTGACGTCATACTATATAGGCAAATTACATGAGAGATCTCTGTAAGTATCCTAGGGTAATATTCACTTGTACATTATATGGTTCGTATAGCATCATCATTTGAAACTAGCTAATTTGTGTTGTCATTCTCATCTATTTCTATTCATTCAATAAATAAAATAAATAAATAAATAAATGTATTGCGGTCTTTTAAATTAATCCAAATACAGATCGTCGTGACCTTTCTTCTACGAATAAATAATCAGTGCCTTCGTAATCATATAGTAACTTATACAGTAATTCAATGATATTAACCCTAGAATGGAAAGCCTAGTAATAGTTACGTTGTTGGAAACCCGTCGTAATATTTACTACTGATCTTTATAAGTCCAAATCTTATAGATGCATGTATTTCAAATAAAAATGTGCTATGTTTATAATTTTTTAGTTTATTTCATACAAATTTAATATATAATAAAGTAAAAATAACGGTATTATGCACCTTGAATATATTTATTTTTTTTTTCAAATTTATTGGTTAAGTAGTAAATTTTTATTAAGTCGGAAAATTAGTAAAATACCATAAAGTCGTATAAATTGTTAGGTAAACTGTTTGATATTGCTAAGAAAAAAACAAGGTAGTCAGAGTCTAGGTATTTGCAAAGATTTCACTGTTCAATCGTGATAGACGTCGGTGCACCTCTTGCATATTTCTCCTCTGTGCTCCCCGCAGAATGCCTCGTTGCAATGATACACCAGCTTGTTGTCATACGCCTCTTTATTGCTGGGCAATGTTTACAAACTGTTCGTTTCTTGACCTGTTTAGGGACAGGAACTGGATCATTTTCTCTTCCCAGAACTTGAAGTATAATCGTCTTCAAAGATCGTTGAATTGAGACACATTTGATCCTTTCTTCTAACCATGGTGTTATGAGCTGTTTATGTAACCCGATCATAATTTATAATACAACTAACTATTTACAGTTTATTTTAACACTAAACACGTCACTACGAAAGCTACAATAATTAAAATATAAATCGATGCCCTATAAAAAATAGTTACGGTAGTGGAAACCCGTCGTAATATTGACGATTTATACTCTCACTCGACAAAATACAAAAGTTGTAACCGATGTCAATAACACACTGACCTTGTCTCAGGCGAAACGATACACACCCTTAAGGTCGGTACAGTCAACGTTGGAACGTAGTAGTACCAACGAAAAACGAAGTTGACGTAGTAAATTTTACGACGGCTTTCCATTCTAGGGTTAACAAGTATCGTTATTATTTTATGCCCTTAATCTAATAACGGGTGATTCAAAAAGAGCGCCGGTTTTTAAACGGCTGGTAAATTTTTGTTTATCGGTTGGCAACATTGTTAGACCTCATTTCTATTTCGGAGAACATTCCGATTGACGATTCAGTTGTAGTTTCTCTTGTTTGCAGTGTAGTACTCTCGCAGTCTGTGTCTAACCATGGAGAAGTTTACTATTGCACAACGAGTGTTAATCGTCAAAACATTTTACCAGAGTGGAGAGAGTTATGCGGCTACTGTCAGGCGACTTCGCGGTACTCTAGGACGTAATGAAGCACCGAATGAATCAACAGTTCGCAGGCTCATGAAAAAGTTTTTTGAGACGGGTTCAACAGTCGACCTTAAAAGTTCTGGACGTCGTCGTTCTGGCCAAACTGAGCTGAACGTTGCGTTGGTTCGTGACAGTGTGGCTGTTAGTCCAGCAAAATCAATATGTCGCCGTTCTCAACAATTGGGTTTACGATGTTCTTCTGTACGGATAATTCTTCGGTACGATCTCCAATATCACCCGTATAAAATTCAGTTGACGCAACATTTGAAAGTGGCAGACCACCAGAAGAGACGACAGTTTGTTGACTGGGTATTGAGAAAACGGCAGGATGATGACACCTTCGCAAACAAAATTGACGCCTTGTGACTTTCATCTTTGGGGTCACCTGAAGTCATTGGTGTATACCAATAACCCCGAAACATCAATGACTTGAAGGAGAAAATTCGACGGGTTATCGGGCAAATGGAAGTCGAAACTTGTCGCGCAGTTATATCCAATTTCATGGACAGAGTTGATGCGCGCCAGCGCAGTAGAGGAGGACACATGCATGACATCATTTTTCATACATAAAATCGGAAGGTAAGATGAACTTGTTGATGTATTTATTTTCAGTTTTTCAATAAAAGAAATCTCTTAATTTGATATATCAAAACCGGCGCTCTTTTTGAATCACCCTATATATACAAGGTGTTCCGAGATGAGTTTACCAATTTTCAGTGATTAATTGTTGTTGATGTTTAGGTTATCAGGTGAAAGGTAAGAGAAGAGGTACAGGTGTAAAATACACTAGTCACAGTTATCTTCTCCCCTCTAAGTAACGTCGTCTTTCATCATTATACAGCTACAGTCTTTCTACGCTAAGAGTAGCCTACTCCGACGTAGGCAACCACCAATACAAGTGAGCATGCGCATTAAGGGGGGGGGGAGTCTACCCAGTTTTATCACTAAAAATTAAAAAATCTGGTGTGAAACACTCACACAACTTTCTCTTGCCAATGCAAATAATTAACAATAAACCTAACATTATTAATAAAATATTAGAAATAAACAAAAAACTAACCTCAAAAACATAACCTTATTTTAATCATGAGTGAATGACGCAAAATGACAATCGAACTCAGTTTGGCTTAAAAATACGGAAAATCACTCTTTCTCTCTAAACTAGGCTCTGTAGAGAAAAACGCTCTAAATAAAAGTTGTAGATCTTTTAATTTTCTATAAATTAAATTATATACACTTTTGTCGTAAAATGCATACGAAGGCCGAAATCTTAAAAAAATCAATTTTTCACACATTTTCGTGAGAAAAAAAACAGAAAATCGCAAATTACCGCTAAACTAAGCGTTATACAAAAAATTGTTTGAAATAAAAGTTGTAGAATTTTACATTCTCTACAACTTTCATTATATAAAGTTTTGCGCTAAAATGCATATTAAAGCTGTAATCTTAAAAAAACAACGTTTTTACGTGAAAATAGCCTCACCCAGAATTTCAGCAAACATGACGCCTACCCTATCTTGTAGAGAATAAAAAATTGAGTAAACCAGGCGATTTTAAAAAAATCGTAGGACCAGTTTTTGAGAAAATCGCAAAAAAGTGAAAAATTACACGAATAAACTACCACTTCCGGTTCACCGATTTTGATGAAAATGTTCGTGTCGAGTCCGGTAGTGGTACGTAACTTAAGTTTCAAGTTTCAAGTTCGTACGATGTTCCGTTCTTGAGATAGTCTGTTCACACACACACACACACACACACACGCACGCACACGCACTCACACACACTCACACACACACACACAAACACACACACACGCACGCGCACGCACGCACGCACGCACGCACACACACACACACACACACACAGACACACAGACCAATCGCTAAAAACATGTTTTTTGGGTTCAGGGGGTCTGAAAACGTATAGATCCGGTGAAAACTCTATTTCGAAAAATCGACATGAAAACAATACTTTCCTTCCTATACAGTATATTCATATAGGCAAGAGAAAGTAAAAATAATCAAAAACATTTTTTTGGTTGATTATAAAACTTCAGAATTTTCTTAATCCAGCTATATATTTTGTTTTTATGTACGATAACTAGAAATTTGTGAAACATTTTTTTGCATAATCGGTGTTAAGTGTAAGTGTAATTGTAAGTGAAACTTTACATTCAATTTTCTCGGCATTTAGTATTTCAGGTTTTCTTCATGATAAAATCCTTATAACTTTCTTTGTATAAATGCTGTCTTGATGATTTTTTCCACTGTATTCAGAATTTATTGCTCTTTTATTTGTAGGTTAGCCGGGTTGAAACTTGATATAGGAGTTTTTAAAAAATAAAATAATAATGACCTTATCTGTATTTTTGGGGGAAAATATTTAAAAAAATAATTTTCTCTCCATTGTAAAGTTCAATATAAAAATGGAACCTTCAAAAAATGAGCATAATTTTCTGATTATTTTGACATAAAAACCAGGTCTGTACCTCTAAAATTAATTAAGTTATAAGCAAATAACGAAGATATGATTTTCCCCCTTCCACCCCTTATATTTGGGGTTGTAGTGAACAAAATTAACATTTTTTTAAATGAAAAAATTAAAAATTTAACGGTTATTCATTTGCAAAACAAACAGATTACTTATCTAAAGAGAATAAAAAAAACCTTTTTTGAGTAGACTCCTCCCTTCATTCTGTAGTGACATGTATAAAGGTCTCAACTTGAAAATAGTCATTTTTCAGGAGAAGCAAATGACGGTATAATTTATATATTTTTTATTATTTAAGGATAGTTTTTGCAATTGTCTCTTCCAAAAATTGTTTTTATAATTTGTTTACACATTTCTTTTGTTTTTTACTTAACAACAAAAATAAAAATCCTTTTACATATACGCTGTGGCCCTTTTTCGGAAGGGCAATTCACGCGACTTAAAACCTTCATACCGTTTACAGTGTAACTTAATACCTTTTGACCTAGTAAATTCTTACTATAGTTACTTAAGTCACGAGTTTATCTTTTCCTCATCATGCGGTCTTGGGTTCGATTCCCATTCAGGCACGGCATTTTTTCATACGTTACAAAAAATCATTTCATCATTCACCGTCTGCATTAGCAGTAATTGCAGAACAGTCGGACGTTAAAAAAAAAAAGAAGAGTTTATCTTGTCATTTCAGCCACTTCAAAATGATTTTTGTTCCAGTTGATTTCAGCGATTGATATTGGTGAAATAATAAACTACTATATTATACAGGGTGATTTTTTAGTCCTGTTACCCAATTGTTAATGTCTGGTAATTTTTTTCTAAGAAAGGGATATTTTGTTTTGTGATACAAAGTTGGTAGCCCTACTTAACCGGTATAGATACGACAGTTTCAGTTGATTCTCCTTGAGTTGCGTAAAATTTTGTGCTGTTTCCAGTTGTGTTACGAACAGAATGTCTTTTACCCTAGAACAACGGGTTTTCATTCTTGAACAATATTCTGCTACAAAATCGTATGCGAGTGTAAAAGAATCATTTCAAATTAAATTTTTTGGTGTTCCTCCACTCTATTCTAGTCAATTTCTAGGCTAACTAACTGATTTTTAGAGGCAGGTATTGTTTGCAGCAGAAAACGTAGTGGTCGACCAACTCTCTTGACAGATGACGTTAAGAGAATGTGAAAACAAGATTGCTCAATTCTCGATGGAAAAGTTTACAAAAACTTTCCTCGCATGTTGATTTGGCATGTTGATTTGTTGAGTGCTCAGAAAGCTGCTAAAAAATTGAAATTGTATCCGTATCACATACGATTAGTTCTAGAGCTTCAGCCTCCAGATTTAAACAAGAGATTGTTTTAGGATAAAAGACATTCTGTTCGTAGCACGACCGGAAATGGCACAAAATTTTACACAGCTCAAGGAGAATCAACTCACATTGCCATATCCATACTGGTTGAGTAGGGCTACCAACTTAGTGTCACAAAACAAAATTTAGTTTTTTTGGAAAAATATTACCAGACATTAACAATTGGGTAACATGACTAAAACATCACTCTGTATAAAGGTTAACTCAGCTTAAGACCTTTTGTACAGCTAAACAAGGCTGAGAAACTAAATCTAAACTAAATAAACTACTATTGGTATAAAGGTCTTAGCTCAATTTAAGAGCTTTTTGTACAACTCAAAAAGACTGAGAAAATAAATCTAAAGGTATCATTTACAGTTAAGACTTTTATACCGTTACGCGAAGAGGAAATTTTTGTAAAGCCATTAAGATCAGTCAATATAATTCACTTCATGTCCAGGATTACGTGATCTACGAGAAAAGTATAACTTAACACAAAATACGAAAATCATGCTGACGGACATCAAGAGATACAGAATGTGGTTTTATACCTTACGGACTTACAGTTACACAATTTATTTTAATACAAATTTTGTTTACACAAGTCATTCTTCAAATTTTGTTCACTCAAGACATTTTAATTCAAATTTTGTTATGTAAATTTTGTTAATTTAAGATTATTATGTAATTGTGGTCGCTAATGACTTTATTGTTGATGCGACCTTAAACAAATAAATAAAAAAAAAAAAAAAAAAAATTCACTTCAAGAGTTAGCTACACTTAAGCCCTTTGTATCAGTTAAAAGAGAAAATTTTTCTAAACTGGGTAGTGCACTTAACTTAAAACCGACAATTTTTAACTTAAGACCTTTATGCCTACTACTACAGAATTAAAAATACACACACCATGATCAAAAACAAAATTCCATACAACTCTAATTAATTCACTTTAACCTCAATATAATAAAAACACGTGTTCATTTGTTAGAAAATGTTAATTTCCTATTTCTAAGTTCATTATTTAGAAAACATGTGTTCATTTGTTAGAAAATGTTTTATAAATCGAACATTAGTTTATCATTAATAACTAAAACTTTTACTATTGTTACTCTTACAATGTTATTTTTCGTTACATTATTATTTATGATTAGTCGGTTTTTATTAGACTCAGTTTTATTTTTGGTCACAAGTAATTTTACTAAAAATTATAACTTTTATAGATTTAAAACATTTTTTTAAATATTATATAATTGAGAGGAGATCGCCAAAATATTCAACCTAAAAAAGGGGTTGAAGTGTCTAAATGGTGGAAAACCACTACTCCAGACCAAACCGATGGGTTTTTTTACGATTGCAATACAATCGCTACTCATTAATAATTTCGCAAAAGAAATATATAGTAAATGTAGAGGATATTGAGTAAAAGAATTATTAGTACATCATGATAAGGTCATCAATGAGCAGTGACAATACCCTCCTTGTTTCTAACATCTCCCTTTATAAATAATATCGTATCACGGAGATCTTGTAACAGATAAAGAATTTTTCTTACTAATTACTTGACTTTATTTATTGTATAGTAACTCAATTGTTACGTCACTATAAAAAGTCCTCATAACCAATTATAATCATCTTATTATAACTTAAATAAACAGTAATAATATGTGGTCCAGTCTATATAGACTAAAATTTTTCATAGATTTTTCTTGCTCATAAAATAGGCAGGTAGAGTGTTAAATTACCTATTTACTTTCGATCTACTAGTTTTAAGGCTACAAAATGTAGTTTAATTATATTAATTTATATTATATTATATTAATTTTATTATTATATTTCAATATTATTAATATTGATTTTTTTTTGTAAATTTTTTCCTTTTTTTCTTTTTAGTTTATTTTTTTTGATTAATTGTTAAATAATAGCGTTTTTTAAAAATTTTTTTTTTTTTAATTTTTCAATATTATTATATTAATTAATATATTATAATTATATTATAATTAATATATTAATAAATTATATTAATTAATTTTAATTTTTCAATATTATTATATTAATTATATTAATTAATACTATATAAAGGAAGGAAAGTATTGTTTTCATGTCGATTTTAAGAAATCGAGTTTTCACTGGATATACACGTTTTTAAACCCCCTGAACCCAAAAAAACATGTTTTTAGCGATTGGTCTATGTGTGTGTGTGTGTGTGTGTGTGTGTGTGTGTGCGTGTGTGTGTGTGTGTGTGTGAGTGTGTGTGTGTGTGCGCGCGCGCGTGTGTGTGTACAAAATATCTCAAGAACGAAACATAGTGCAAAGTTGAAACTTGAAAATTAAGTTGACCTACCACTAGAGGACCCGATACGAACATTTTTATCGAATTCGGTCAACCGAAATTAGTAGTTTATTCGTGTTATTTTTCAATTTTTTGCGATTTTCTCAAAACCGGTTTCATACGATTTTTTTTTAAAAATTGCCTCAAATAATACTTTTTTTATGCTCTACAAGATATGGTAGGCGCTATGTCTGCCAAAATTCTTGGAAAGGTTGTTTTATCGTAAAAAAATTGCTTTTTATAAGATTGCGGCTTTAATATGCATTTTAGCGCAAAAAAGTATGTAATAAAAGTTGTAGAAAATTTAAAATCCTACAACTTTTAATTCAAACTTTTTTTTGCATAACGATTAATTTAGCGGTAATTAGGGATTTACTGTTTTTTTTCTTACGAAAATTTTAGATTAAATTATAGAAAATTAAAGATCTACAACTTTTATTTAGAGAATGTTTTGCTACAGAGTCTAGTTTAGTGTGAAAGAGTAATTTTCCGTATTTTTAAGCCAAACTGAGGTCGATTTTCATTTAGCGTCTTTCACTCATGATTAAAATTAGGTTATGTTTATTGAGGTTAGTTTTTTTTTTGTTTATTTCTAATGTTTTATTACTAATGTTAGGTTATATTGTTAATTATTTTAATTGGAAAGAAAAAGTCTTGTGAGTGTTTTACACCAGATTTTTAAAATTACTACCAAGAAGTTTTCATATATAAGTTATGAGGTACAAATCGGTGAAATTGACTAATCTGCCTGGACGATTAATAACAATTCGTTATTGTCTTTCAATAATTGTGTTAATACAATAACTATTTGTCCCGTTATTTATACAACATGTGACATTTTACCGAATTCTAATTCTACCATTATTATTTTTTATCATCGAATCGATTAGGATTGCTTTTTATTTATTTTTGTATTTTAATATCTTTTTTGTTTTATGTTACATCAGGTTATTCAATTAAGGGTAAAGGTCTTTTAATGGTACCCTTTAGTACATTACTTTTGCAATAGGCCAATAAGCAACTATCATAAAATTTGCTTGTTTTATTGGTTTATTACTTAAATAATAATTTGCCATTAAACTGTTAGCAGTTTAATTAACAAACAAAAATAGGTAAAAACTACGTATACGACAGAATAATTTAATCATATCATGGTATGCATTTTTATTTATTTATTTAGTAAAATATACATTGCAATTTTGCCCATAACAGACAGGTGGAGTGTCAATTTATTTACACTCAATCTGTCAGTTGCAGGGCTAAAATAAATAGTTGTGTTTCTTATCACATGGTCAGCCAATTAAATGACTGAATTATTTAAGAACAGAAGAGGTAGAGGTGTAAACGACACTAATCAGAGTTGTCTTCTCTGAAAGTAATGAATTTCATTATACAGCCAGACCGTGTGGTGAATGAAGTGAAGGTATCATTTGCAGAGTGGAAAATATGTTCTTTTCAGAGGGCCTGGCATGCTGATAAGCGTAATTTTTCACTCAGTGAGGAAGGCAATGGTAAACCACCTCACTCCTCGTTTTACCTAGTAAAACCTCTAGAGGTTCAAACCAGCCTTTCGGCTGTTGACCTAAACAACACATTGCAATTACAATTCATTACTATACTAAGCTATGTACAATATTTTAAACTAAATATATTATTTATACGTAAAAAATCTTCTTTACAAAGAGGTCTGTCCGAGCATACAAGTATCCCAAAAGTTTTTTTTTGACTTTATTAGGAAAATTTACAACTGTACTCAAGAACAACGAGTGAATGAGGTGATTAAGAAATGGAATAAAATGCGCTTTAACACTTAGAGGAGATCACCACTCAATAGTGAGCTCCAGCTAGAAATGTTCTGTGAACGGATTACATAATTGTGTATACTATCGGAATTTACTTATTACAAAATGATGTCCCTACTCCATCGTCGGTGTAGACGTCTGCGGGGATTCCCGAGAAGGTATGGTAGGTAGGTTGCGTACAAGTTCGTTGCTATGATGTGATAATTTCATACGGAATCTTGTGTAAATTTTACGAAATAAGTCGTTCACGTACGGAATTTTGAGGTCATTGTGCAAACAGTCATTGGTAACGTAAAAGGAAGCATTTGTAATTTGTCGTAAGAGTTTTGACTGAAATTGCTGGATTTTTGAAATTACGGATGCCTTAGCAGTTGCATAGATTTGGGAGGCATACATCCAAACAGGCCGGAGATAAACTTTATAAATAAAAAGTTTAAGATGCAGTGGTAATTTAGAGCGTTTAGAAAGTAAAAAGTAAAACCGTTTTCGTCTGTCGTCTAAAGTTCTCCGTTTAATATTTACATGAGTGTTTTAAGTGAGCCGTCTATCCATGTATAAACCGAGATAGCGTAGATATGTTGATTTTAAAAATTTAAACTTTCATAACTACAAAAATTTCACTCATTCACGTTACATTAGTAAGCTCTGTAGAGAAAAATTCTTAAAATAAAAATTGTAGATCTTTTAATTTTCTATAAATTTTATTTTGGCTATAAATTTAATTGGCTGCCCATAACAGACAGGTGGAGTGTCAAATTATTTACACTCAATCTGTTAGTTGCAGGGCTAAAATAAATAGTTCTGTTTCTTGTCACATGGTCAGCCAATTAAATGACTGAATCATTTAAGAACAGAAGAGGTAGAGGTGTAAAAGACACTAATCAGAGTTATCTTCTTTGAAAGTAATGAATTTCATTATACAGCCAGACCCTGTGGTGAATGAAGTGAAGGTGTCATTTGCAGAGTGGAAAATATGTGCTTTTCAGAGGGCCCGGCATGCTGATAAGTGAACTTTTCCATTCAGTGAGGAAGGCAATTGTAAACCACCTCACTCCTCGTTTTACTTAGTAAAACCTCTACAGGTTCAAACCAGCCTTTCGGCTGATGACCTAAACAACAACACAAATTTTATTACAGCCTACTGTACACTTTCGTAGTAAAATAGGCTACTAAGGCCGAAATCTTAAAAAATCCATTTGTTTCTCCAAGAGTTTCAGCAAACACGGCGCTTGCTCTTCCATCTAGAGCATACGAAACGTAGTAAATGAGGTGATTTTTTAAAAAAAAGTAGAAGCCGTTTTATGATAAAATCGTAAAAAATGAAAAATTACATGAATAAACTACTACTTCCGGTTGACCGATTTTGATGAAATTGTTCGTACCGGGTTCTCTAGTAACTTAACTGAATAACTTAAGTAGCTTAACTTTAGTAGCCTAACTTAAGTTTCAAGTTTCAACTTCGTACGATGTTCCGTTCTTGGTTATTTTGTTAAAAAAATATCACAAAATCATGTTTATTGCGTGAGTGTGTGCGCGCGCGCACGTGAGCACACACACGCATACAAACACAGACCAAATTGTTAAAAACATGTTTTTTTGGGTTCAGGGGGTTTGAAAACACGTATTTCCGATGAAAATCATTTTCGAAAAATCGACATGAAAGCAATACTTTCCTTTCTTTATTCATATAGGCAAGAAAAAGTAAAAACCCACCGGGAAAAATTAATGAAACTTGCAGTTAGTTTAAAAACGAACGAATGAAAGTGGTTTATTCGAAGTAAACTAAAAAATCTGGTGTGAAACACTCACACAACTTTCTCTTGCCAATAGAAATAATTAAGAATAAACCTAATATTAGTAATAAAACATTAGAAATAAACAAAAAACTAACCTCAATAAACATAACCTAATTTTAATCATGAGTGAAAGACGCAAAATGAAAATCAACCTCAGTTTGGCTTAGAAATACGGAAAATCACTCTTTCTCTCCAAACTAGGCTCTGTAGAGAAAAATGCTCTAAACAAAAGTTGTAGATCTTTTAATTTTCTATAACTTTTATTATATACACTTTTGTCGTAAAATGCATACTAAGACCGAAATGTTAAAAAAATCGATTTTTCTCACGTTTTCGTGAGAAAAAAAAACAGAAAATCGCAAATTACCGCTAAACTAAGCGTTATACAAAAAAATGTTTGAAACAGAAGTTGTAGGTTTTTAAATTCTCTACAACTTTTATTATATAAGTTTTTGCGCTAAAATTTATATTAAAGCCGTAATCTTAAAAAAACAACGTTTTTACGTGAAAACAGCCTCACCGAGAATTTCAGCAAACATGGCGCCTACCCTATCTTGTAGAGAATAAAAAATTGAGTAAAATAGGCGATTTTAAAAAAAATCGTAGGACCAGTTTTTGAGAAAATCGCAAAAAACTGAAAAATTATACGAATAAACTACTACTTCCGGTTGACCGATTTTGATGAAAATGTTCGTGTCGCGTCCGGTAGTGGTATGTAACTTAAGTTTCAAGTTTCAAGTTCGTACGATGTTCCGTTCTTGAGATATTCTGTTCACACACACACACACACACACACACACACACACAGACACACACACACACACAGACACACAGACACACAGACACACACACAGACCAATCGCTAAAAACATGTTTTTTGGGTTCAGGGGGTCTGAAAACGTATAGATCCGGTGAAAACTCGATTTCGAAAAATCGACATGAAAACAATACTTTCCTTCCTATATATTCATATAGGCAAGAGAAAGTAAAAAAAGTAAATATGATGAAGGTGTCGCTACCTACCGTTTACAATAAGCACTACGATGTATTTGAATATGTGACTAAAAACCGTACGTTGTATTTCTCTACACGTTATATATTTTTAATGACTAAAAAATTTATACGGGTCATTCTACACTTTTGAAAAATCTGGTTGAAACCATTAAACGACTTTCTCTTGCCAATGTAATTAATGAAAAATGTAACTTTTATTTAATCGTGAGTAAACAATGTAAAATGAAAATCCTAAGCTAATTTTAATCATAAGTGAATGATGATGAATGAAAGTCAACCTGCGTTGAATTTAAAAATATGAAAAATCACTTTTGACACTAAACTACGCCCGTAGAAAAAAATTCTAAAACTAACATTTTTGGTTTTCTAATTTTCTATAACTTTTATTAATACACTTTTGTCGTAAAATGCATAAGTTACTAAGGCGACAATGCTTTTTTTGGTTTAACGTCCGACTTTCTACAAATACTGCTAATGTAGACGGTGAAGGATGAAATTATTTTTTAATAACGTATGAAAATGTGCCGTGCGTAAATGGGATTCGAAGCCAAGACCGCATGGTGAGAAGCGAGCACGTTACCAACTACGCCAATGCGGCCGATAAGATGGTCGCCAAGTCGACAATCTTAAAGAGTCCTATGTGTTTTACCGATTTTGAAGAGAAAAATTATTAATTGACGCTAAATTAAGCGTAGTAAATTACTGTGTCTCGTAAAAGTTGTAGGATTTTTAATTTTCTACAAGTTTAATTACATATTTTACATTTTCCCAAAGATGTATAAATTAAGGCCGCAATCAACCTTAAGTTAGGTACTACTAAGGGACCTGACTTCAATATTTTCTTCAAAATCTTACAACTTAAATTAGTATCTAGTTTATTCGTGCAATTTTTCACTTTTTACTATTTTCTCATAAATGGCTCCGTAATTTTTTTTTTTAAAAATCGCTTTAATTACTAATTTTTTTGCAAGATAGAATAAGCATTATGTCTGATGAAATTGTTGGAGACGTTGTGCTCTCCTAACAAAAAATAATTTTTAAAATTTTTGGCCTAAATTTATGTATTTTAGGCCAAAAGTGCATACAGGTCTAACCAAAGTTGTAGAAAATTAAAACACATACAATTTTTATTTAGAGAATTTTTCCTAAAACACTTAGTTTAGCGTCAATTTTAGCGTTTTTGTGTATTTTGCTCATAAAAATCGGAAAAATTGAAATTTTTAAAATTGCGGTCTTAGTGTCGCTAAATTTTACAACATGAGTGTGTAGAATCAAAGTTTAAGGAATTTTAATAAACGTACAACTTTTATTTCAAGTTTTTTTTTCTACAGAGTTCAGTGTATCGTCAATTATAAATAATTTTCCGTACTTTTAAATCGAAAAAGATTGAATTTCATTTAACATGATTCAGTATTGATTAAAATTATGCTATGTTTTTCATTTTACATTGTTTACTCGTGATTAAACATAGATTATATTGTTCATTATCTACATAGCAAAAGAAATTCATGTAAACCTATGTATTTTACACTAGAATTTTTTTTATATCTTCTTCCTGCCACTGGAAGCAACTGAAGGACTAATTTACCGGTTTGCCCATAACAGGCAGATGGAGTGTTTATTTACACTTGATCTGCTAGTTCCAGAGCTACAATAAATAGTTCTCTCTCTTATCACGTGGTCACCCAATTATATGACTGAAGCATTTCACAACAGAACAGGTACACGTGTAAAACTTATGCAGGGAGTAAATTCTTAAATAAATTACCCCAATCTTTAAAGTGTTGTGAGGATTTGAATTCCTTTAAAAAAAATTTAAAAAATTACTTGATCGGGGAAACTTTTTATAGCATACAAGAATTTCTTTCTTGATAGTAGTGATACATAGTGTGTTTCTTATACGTATTTCAGGTGTTATATCTGACGACATGTCCTATACTCCTCCTGGAGTCTCCAGGGCGCAAAAAAAAAAAAAAAAAGACACTAGTCACAGTTATCTCCTAATTTATTATGCATGTAGACCCGGTGGTGAATAAAATTAAGATGTCATTTGCAGGGTGGAAAGTAGATGATTTTCAGAGATAAATACTTTTTCACTCAGTGAGGAATGCAAGGTATACTACCTGACTACTCGTTTTACTTAGTAAAGCCCCTAGAGATTCAATCAAGCCATTGGAGCTTATCACCTAAACAATATTACTATATACAGAGTGATTCACGAAGATATGCAAAAGCTTTGGGAGCCCATTGTACATGTAAAAATAATGAAAAAAGTTTATATAAACATGGGTCCGGAAATGCTTCGTTTCCGAGTTACGGCTAGCGAAAGATTTCGCCCGGATTTCAGCTCACCAGGTGAAATGACGTCTTCCTGAAATTCTGGTAAGGTAGATTAAGGGGCGAATTCAATCGTTTCTTATGGTTTTTGACCTGATAAATTGAATAAAACTGGTCCCAGAACTTTAAGTTAAATAGTTTTTGAGAAAACCAAAGTCAAATGCAAAAAATGGTGTAAAAAACACAATTTTTCATCTTTGTTTTTCCAGTTAAGTTTACTTTTTACTGTTATGAATAAAAATTCATTTTATCAAACATCTATTCGCTTTCTGTGTACTTTATTTACACCGGTTTGTTCAGAATAAAATTTTCAACATGTTTTATTCAAAAAATTTAACTGTTTCTTGGTGAAATAACAAAGTTATTCTTGCCCAAAGATGAAAAATTGTGTTTTTCACTCCATTTTTTGCATTTGACACTGGTTTTCTTAAAAAATATTTAACTTACAGTTCTGAGACCTGTTTTATGCAATTTAAGAGATCAAAAACCATAAGAAATGATTGAATTCCCCCCCCTTAATCTACCTTACCAGAATTTCAGGAAGACGTCATTTCACCTGGTGAGCTGAAATCCGGGCGAAACTTTCGCTAGCCGTAACTCGGAAACGAAGCATTTCCGGACCCATGTTTATATTAACTTTTTTCATTATTTTTACATGTATAATGAGCTCCTAAAGTTTCTGCATATCTTCGTGAATCACTCTGTATCGCTCATCAAAAGGATTCAAAAATATTTTCAAGAAATGTAATGAGGTTTGCTGGGATAAATAATTTATTCCGGTGATCTAAGAGAAATATCGGATAGCCACACGTTAACCTTCCCATGTCATTTCATTTTTTATTCCACTTACATGTCGGTCATTCGAAGACGACCGACATTCTGTTTTGTAAGTAAAATATTTAATTATAAACTTGTATTTAATTTTAAAAGGATGATTAAAACAAAAAACAAAATCTAGTTTTCAATGTCCATATTTGTACATACGTATTGACATAATAGGCTACATGATGTTAATTGTAATTTTATATGTAAGTAATCATACGTTTATATAAGTTATGTTTAAAATCACTTATTCCCATCTTTATTAAATTGCGGGATTAAATTACAATCTTGAAGTTATTTTTACTTTCTCTCACTTTGTATGAAATATTGGGATAAAAAAGTATTGTTTTTATTGTTAATTTTCCATCGGAAATACACTTGTTCAGGTTCAATGAAGCCAAAAAAAAAAAAATGTTTTTATTTTTGTGTAAAAGTTTGTAAGAAATGTCTTTAGAACGGAAAATTGTACGAAGTTAAAACTTGAAATTTAAGTTAAGTACCTACCATAAACGGACCTGATAAGAATTTTTCAGCAAAATTAGTCTACCGGAAGTAGTATAGTTCACTCGTGGAATTTTTAAATTTTTTGCAATTTTCTCAATAAAGGTTCGTACAATTTTATTTTTAAATCATTTAATTGACTACAGCTAATTGAAAAGAAGTTTGTAAACAAATAGATAAGATAAGGTAACAATTAATGATAAGAAAAATGCGCCGGCCGCATTGGCGCAGTTGGTAACGTGCTTGCCTCTCATCATGCGGTCCTGGGTTCGAATCCCACTCAGGCACGGCATATTTTCATACGTTAAAAAAAATCATTTCATCCTCCATTGTACAATAATTACACCCCAACGTCGTCGCTAATGACCGTTGTAGTTGATACTACGTTAAATAAATTTTTTAAAAAATAATAAGAAAAAGTAATAAGTGGATGCAAAGTTCAACTCAATTCTTGAATTAAGTTTTGTTTTTGTAAGAACTATAATTCTCGATTAGCTGGCTTTGTGAGTACGGATTTTCTACACTAACCAATGTCACAACTATAAAGAGATAGAAACCGACTTACAGTAATCTTGAAGATAATCTTGCGTTTAAGCCTCTCAACAAACAATACAATCCAGGAATTTCCAAAATAACATTAAGGACAAATTTTTCATTAAATTGCAACTAATTTTTTTTAGTTTATTTATTTGAAGTCTTATCAACAGCTCGGTCATTAGCGACTACCATGGGATATGAACAGTGGGTTTTTCCTTGTGATATTTTCCAGATCCTGGTTGGGAATCGAACCCGGGACCTCAGTCTCGTAGGCTAGCGTGCAACCATTACGCTACGCAGGCGACCGCAAGTAAATTTATTTGAAATACGAGTTGGACCAACTTAAAACTAAAAATTGGCGCAGTTGGTAACGTGCTCGCCTCTCATCATGCGGTCCTGGGTTCGAATCCCACTCAGGCACGGCATATTTTCATACGTTACAAAAAATCATTTCATCCTTCATCGTACAAAAAAGTTACACCCCAATGTCGTCGCTAATGACCGTTTTAGTTGATGCGACGTTAAATAAATGAATTAAAAAAAAAACTAAAATTTATTTAAATATTTATTAAAACTGACCTACCGGGTTGGTCTAGAAGTAAAGTCTTCGCTGTGAGTCAGTTGTTTAACAGCTGATTTTCGGAGACAAAGGTTCCTGGTTCAAATCCTAATAAAGGTAGTTACTTTTATACGGATTTGAATACTAGACACTGGTTACTGGTGTTCTTTGATGGTTGGGGTGCAATTAACCATACTCTCTCAGGAATAGTCGGCCTGGGTCTGTACAAGGCTACACCTCATATACACTTTCATACATAAATCATCCTCATCTGATTGGGTGATGGGGTTGCTTATTGTTCTCAATTGAACAGATTGCAACGTACACACATTAGGGATTTATTAAAACTTTTTAAACTTAAATTTTTAAAACAAACAAATTTTATTTAAAGTTATAAGGGAAGCGTGCATGAAAAAAATGAAAAATTATCGATTTCTGGAATTTTAGCTTATTAGGCCTATGTAGTTTGAAATCTCCGCTTTAAAATGGTGGCAAAAACTTGAAAATTGGAGAAGTAGAAATATTTTTATTTATTTATTTTCTTTGGCACTATTGTACTGATGGATGCTTTGGGAAATGTTTATTGTCGAAGTATTAAGGACTAAATCAAGGCAACAATTTCTGTAAGGTGATACTGAAGTTAGATTCACAGCACATATCAAAAAGTGAAAAATGTTTGGAAGAATATTAGCTATATAAAACAATTAGAAAGGAAAATACAAATAATTGGTATAAGGAAGTTAGAGGACTTGTACCTAGATGAGGAGGATCCAGATAATCCTTCCTATCCCATTAGGGATTCATTTTTTTCTGCTTTCCGTAAATTATATTTTTAAGGGTTAAGTATTTATTTCCCTTATTTTCAGTTTCTACAAAATATATCAATTTAAAATTTGTCGGGTGTATTTCTAACACCTACTCTACAATCTGTCATAAGTTATTTTATTATCTTAATATATTTTTTTTCAGAAAAAATCATAAAAGTAGTTTTTTGTGGAATATATTTTGAGAGTTATAAAAATCCACAAAATTTCTAAAAGTTAATTTGTAAAAAGTATCTAAAAAAGTGTACAAATTTTGAACTTTCATATAAAAAAAAACAGAATGAAAACATCTTTGTTGGTTTGCTTAGAAAAAAAGGTACAAACGACTCCTTTAAGGAGAGATGGAATCCCTACTTGCACCATGTTAACGTTATGAACATTTTCTCAAAAACTATTGAACCATTTTACTTCAAATTTTAATACAGTTTCTACAGTAACTTTTATACAAAATTATGAATTTTTACAATGAAGAATAATTTATTTTTACCAAGGAAATTTTTTTGCCACTGACTATTCGAAACCTGGAATTTGATATTCAAGCAATTTAATGTATCAAAGAGGCAATTTTATATTTATTAATTTTTTTTAATTACGTGAAGTTACTCAAAAAAATTCATGATTATGTAGCGTGGAAAGGTAAACCATGTGTAAAAATTTGAAGTGGATTGATTTGGTAGTTTTTGAGTAAATGTTCTTTACGTACAAAATATAAAATTTTTGGTAAACGGCAAAAAATCTACAACTATTAGCATTAAATCATTACTACAGATATAGCATAAAATTGAAAAGCAATCAATTTCTCAAAAATAAGTTCTAAATATAAAGAAAAATCTGAATGGGAAGTATTATTACATATCAATGGATTCAGAAAGTCATAAACTATAAAATTAAAAAGTTGAAAAAATATTAAGCTTTCCGTTTCTCTCAAACAAATAAAACAGTAATGTTCTCTGAAATACTTCAATACAGAGATTTTTATTATTTTAACGTTCGACTGTTTTGCAATTACTGCTAATGCAGACAATGAAAGATGAATGATTTTTTGTAACGTATGAAAATATGCCGTGCCTGAATGGGATTCGAACCCAAGACCGTATGATGAGAGGCGAGCACGTTACCAAGTACGACGCCAATGCGGCCGGTAATACAGAGAGCATGTTGTTTAGGTGATCAGCCTGTAGGCTGGTTTGAACGTGTAGAGGTTTTTCTAAGTAAAACGAGGAGTGAGGTGGTTTACCATTGCCACAACTCACTAAATAGAAAAGTACGCTTATCAGGATGCCGGGCCCTCTGAAAAGCACATATTTTTCACTCTGTAAATGACACTTTCACTTCATTCATCACAGTGTCTGGCTGTATAATGAAATGCATTACTTTCAGAGGAGATAACTCTGATTAGTGTCTTTTACACCTCTACCTCTTCTGTTCTTAAATGATTCAGTCATTTAATTGGCTGACCATGTGATAAGAAACAGAACTATTTATTTTAGCCCAGTAATGAACAGATTGAGTGTAAATAATTTGACTCTCCACCTGTCTGTTATGGACAGTACAGAGAGTATAGTACAGTTATTAATAATGAAGAAAAATGTAAATGAATGGTAAGAGAATCAAACCGGGGTTATTAATGTATACGAGTATATATAAAAGATAAGAAAAAGGGTGGGGGATATTCGTGAGATTATTGGTAATTATTTTCCCTTGGATTGGTAAACCTGTTTTTTTATGTTAAAATTAAAATACAGTACAAAGAATGTTATAATGTAATGAAAAGGAAAGTTGTCCCGGATTGTAGGTAAGTGACGGGTCATAAGGCTGGACGTGTCAAGGCCGAAACGGGTAGCATCTTTAACCGAGATACCGACGAGCGGGCGTCGAGGAATCTCCGCCAGTGACCGTCGACCCAATCCAGTCTTCTTTCTTCCTTTTACAATACCAGACAGATGTTAGTTGTTTTTACCTACATTATATTTATGTATGCATAAATATTTAATAGCTACAACATCTATTAGTTTTATTATTATTATTATTACATTACATATTACTCTGGCATAATATAACCAGACTATAGGCCGATCTTAACGTGAAATGGGTGTTTCAAAAGTTATATGACTTAATTAAGGACATATCAGGGTAGGAAAAGATTGTTTATTGAAAAATTATTAGAAATTCCAGGCCTCCGGGCCAGCCCAGTCAGTCAGCTGGTCGAAAGTCGCTATTATTTGTTAAGTAACACCGATTGGGCAAGCGACTTTGTTTGGTGACCAGCTGACAACCATCCATGAACAAAACTCTACTGGGGGTCCCTATTCAAACTCACGCCTAATTCATGTCAAAATAATACAACCCACCGGGTTGGTCTAGAGGTAAAGTCGTCGCCAGAATCAGCTGTTTAACAGCTGATTTTCGGAGATTACGGTTCCTGGTTCAAATCCTAGTAAAGGTAGTTACTTTTATACGGATTTGAATTCTAGACAGTGGTTACCGGTGTACTTTGATGGTTGGGGTTTAATTAACCATACTCTCTCAGGAACGGTAGGCCTGGGTCTGTACAAGACTACACCTCATTAACACGTCATACACATCATCCTCATCTCATTGGATCATGGGGTTGCTTATTGTTCTAAATTGAACAGATTGCAACGTACACGCATTAGGAATGAAAAAAATAATAATAATACAGCCAAAAGCAGCGATCAAATTGGGTAGTTGTCTACAATGTACAGTTCCCGATAACAAAAAAAATAAATAAATCCAAATTCAGAAATATTTTTTTCAACTATTAATCAATCTATTCAACTCGAAAGACACAAAACCATTTACACCTGATAAGAGTCATGGCTTAAGGGAAGATTGTACTTTGTATCCCGCCAATGTTAAATTTACAATTTTTTTTTTTTTTTTTAGCTCTTATTTGTTATCGGGAACTGTACATTGTTGACAACTACCCAATTTGATCGCTGCTTTTTGCTGTACTATTTTTTTACGTGGATTAGACATGAGTTTGAACAGGGACCCCCAGTAGAGTTTGTTCACGGATGGCTGTCAACTGGTCACCATACAAAGTCGCTTGCCCAACCGTTGTTACTTAACAAATAATAGCGACTTTCTACCAGCTGACTGACTGGGCTGGCCCGAAGGCCTTGCTATTTTTAGGTACATTTTTCACAAGATTGATGTACGATAGGGAAATGAAACTTCACTTACTTGTAGACCAAACAGATGTTAGCTGTTTTTACGTACATTATATATATGTATGCATAAATATTTAATAGCTACAACATCTAGGCTTATTAGTTTTATTATTATTACATTACATTTTACTCTGGCATAATATAACCAGACTATAGGCCGATCTTAACATGAAATGGGTGTTTCAAAAGTTATATGACTAATTAAGAACACTTATCAGGGTAGGAAAAGATTGTTTATTGAAAAATTTTAGAAATTCCAAATGCAGAAATATTTCTTTCAACTATTGATGTTCTTATTACGTACTATGTTAATAATATTAATATTAAATAATCTTTAGTATTCCTTAATAGTAATTTATTTTCGTTGAATCAGTATAAAAATTATTTATTTCAGTTCAAGTGAAGTTGTACACCATAATTCATAATAATTTCATGTTGTATTATTTGTATTTGGCTGAAAGATAGTAATTTTTATTTTGTATTTTTTTTTTATTGCACTTTTCTTTGAACTTTTGCAGTAGGCACAAAATTATTTACTGTATTTTTGTTTGTTTTGTTTTTTTGCACTAATAATTGTCATTTTGTCTTTTCTCGTTTCGTTTTTAAGTTTATCTGTAATTGATGGTTATGTCCGAGTCAGGATTAACCTTTGGAGGCACCTAATTTCCATTACATGAAAAGTATAAAGTGTATTTCATTTTATGTATGTGTTACAAATTGTTGAATTTTTGCGTATGGTTTTGAATTGTTTAATTTCTATTGTAATATGTCACAAAATGTATTGTACTTGTATGTTTGAATTGAACTAAATTATTATTATTATTATTATTATTATTATTATTATTATTAATTATGTTTCACCCACCGGATTGGTCTAGAGGTAAAGTCGTCGCCAAAATCAGCTGTTTAACAGCTGATTTTCGGAGACGAAGGTTCCTGGTTCAAATCCTAGTAAAGGTAGTTACTTTTATTCGGATTTGGATACTAGACAGTGGTTACCGGTGTTCTTTGATGGTTAGGGTTCAATTAACCATACTCTCTCAGGAATGGTCGGCCTGGGTCTGTACAAGACTCCACCTCATTAACACGTCGTACACATCATCCTCATCTCATTGGGCCATGGGGTTGCTTATTGTCCTGAATTGTACTTTGATGGTTGGGGTTCAATTAACCATGCTCTCTCAGAAATGGTCGGCCTGGGTCTGTACAAGACTACACCTCATTAACACGTCGTACACATCATCCTCATCTCATTGGGCCATGGGGTTGCTTATTGTCCTGAATTGTACTTTGATGGTTGGGGTTCAATTAACCATGCTCTCTCAGAAATGGTCGGCCTGGGTCTGTACAAGACTACACCTCATTAACACGTCGTACACATCATCCTCATCTCATTGGGCCATGGGGTTGCTTATTGTCCTGAATTGTACTTTGATGGTTGGGGTTCAATTAACCATACTCTCTCAGAAATGGTTGGCCTGGGTCTGTACAAGACTACACAGTCTCATTTACACGTCATACACATCATCCTCATCTCATTGGGCCATGGGGTTGCTTATTGTTCTGAATTGAACAGATTGCAACGTACACAAATTAGGAATAATAAACAAAAATTATTTTTCTTTATTCTTCTTCTTTGTTTGTTACCGTAAACGAAAATGTTGGTTTCTCGAAAACGCAATCGAACGGTTCACAGTGCTAAACGAAATCTAAATGCAATGAAATAAAATGTTGTGAAGTTGAAACTAAACAAAAATGCCAATCTGTGCCTCTTAACAAAAGCCATGAGCGAGCTGCTAACTACTGTGATGTTTCTCTTTCCACAATTCTAAATAAAAAGAAGGAAATTAAAGACATTGAAGAAGATAATTCTTCATCAACAGTTTTTTTGACACTTGGTAAGAAAAAAAACGGTTATATCAATAAGAAAGTGAAGCCGACATGTGAAAATTTATTACCGGTTTTAAAAGAAAGGTTAAATTTTAGTTGGAAACTTTGTACGTTAAGAAAAATTTAAAGGAAATGGGGTGTAAGTGGAAAAAGTTTCAGTCACAAAAAAGTATATTAATTGAAAGCAACATGAGGTTAACTAACTGTGCAATTGCATGGAAGTAAAATATAGTGTTTCACTATTGAGGTTGGCAGCACTGTCAGATTTCTCTTACCTTCCTCACAGCCCATCCATACGCAAAAGGCATTTTCCAGATTCACTACCTATCTGTATATACACTTTTGCCTTAGAATTAATCATTAAAGGACCGCCATCTTAAAAACCCCATTTTCTTCTTCAAAAGCACTAGCCCATAAATTTCACCAGACATGGCACTTACCCTATCTTGTAGAGCATAAAAAGTTTAGTAAATGAGGTGATTTTTAAAAAAAATCGTAGGAACATTTTTGAGAAATTTTTTAAACAGCGAAAACCGCACATATAAACTACTACTTCCGGTTGACGGATTTTGATAAAACTTTAGTGTCGGGTCTTCTCTAGTGGTACTAAACTTAAGTTTTAATTTTAAATTTCGTACGCTATTCCGTTTTGAGATATTTTGCTCGAACACACACAAACCAATCTGTAAAAACATGTTTTTTGGTATTCAGGGAACATAAAAAAGTGTGTTTCTGGTGAAAACTCGATTTGGAAATATCAACTTAAAACAATACTTTCCTTTTCCTTTTCTTTTCCCTTTTTACTTTCTCTTGCCTATATGAATAAAAATAGGAAGGAAAGTATTGTTTTCATGTCGATTTTTCGAAATCAAGTTTTCACCAGATCTACACGTTTTCAGACCCCATGAACCCAAAAAACATGTTTTTAGCGATTGGTCTGTCTGTGTGTGTGTGTGTGTGTGTGTGTGTGTGTGTGTGTGTGTGTTTGTGTGCGTGCGTGAACAGAATATCTCAAGAACGGAACATCGTACGAACTTGAAACTTGAAATTTAAGTTACTACCACTACCGGACCCGACACGAACATTTTTATCAAAATCGGTCAACCGGAAGTAGTAGTTTAATTGTGTGATTTTTCACTTTTTTGCGATTTTCTCAAAAACAAGTCCTACGATTTTTTTAAAAATCGCCTGGTTCACTTAATTTTTTATGCTGTACATGATAGAGAAGGCGCCATGTTTTCTAAAATTCTTGGTGAATCTGTTTTCGCGTAAAGAAATTGTTTTTTTAATATTACGGCTTTAATATGCATTTTAGCGCAAAAAATTATATAATAAAAAATGTAGAGAATTTAAAATCCTACAATTTTTATTTCAAACATTTTTTGTATAGGCCTAACGCTTAGTTTAGCGGTAATTAGAGCGATTTTCTGTTTTTTCTCACGAAAACGTGTGAAAAACCGATACAGAGCCTAGTTTAGCGTGAAAGAGTGATTTCCCGTATTTTAAAGCCAAACTGAGGTTAATTTTCATTTTGCGTATTTCACTCATTAAAATTAGGTTATGTTTTTTGAGGTTAGTTTTTTGTTTATTTCTATGTTAGGTTTATTGTTAATTATTTGCGTTGGCAAGAGAAAGTTGTGTGAGTGTTTCACACCAGATTTTTATTTTTATAAAGCAAGAGAAAGTAAAAAACATTAATAAAAATTTTATGTCACAATGTATTCTGAATCAGCCTGTATTATTGTAATGATTTACACACAAGCCTTCTTGTAAGTAATTTCTTGTTACCAGTTAAGATTCGCCGCCTACTAAATCTTTCTCAACGCTTTACAAACATATTTTCTTCATTGTCAACTGCTTTTAAACTGCAACCTTACACTTCGATTGAATTTACAATCAGTTGATGATACCTCAGTTAAACACACGGAGATTTTAAAACTTTGTTTACATCTTTTAGTTTTCAAACTTGTAACACATTTTGTAAATAATCTCAAATGAAATGGACGGTAAACCACACTGAATTAGTGGGAGTATAACATTTCATTCGTCACATATAGTTCAGCCGTTCTTAGTTTGCTCCTACTGTCAACAAACAAAAGCCACCTACTACAGGGTGCACGCCAGAGTCTGCGACTTAACGGATGTCGTATTCCTATTAAATTAACTATTTTTTAAATTATAAGTACTTAAAGTACTAAAAACATCAGTCATGATATGATGTAGGCCTAACAATTTCATTTATAAAAATACTTTTAAAAGTATTTTATAACTACGTAAATATTTTTGAAAGTATTTAGTTGTTACTTTTTAATCAGCGTGTACACATTTTGATATAATGCGCATGCTCAGTCACGTCATTATTTGTTTACATTAGGAGAAAATTAAGAGAGGCTGGACTGTAGATCTGTTGTTGTTTAGCTGATCAGCCGTAAGGCCGGTTGAACCTCTAGAGACTAAGTAAAACGAGGATTGAGGTGGTTTACAGAGCGGAAAAGTATGCTTATCAGCATGCCAGGCCCACTGAAAGGCATCTACTTTCCACCCTGCAAATAGCACCTTCACTTCATTCACCACAGGGTCCAACTGTATAATGAAATTGATTACTATCAGAAGAGATAAACTGTGACTAGTGTGTTTTACACCTATACCTCTTCTGTTGTTAAATGCATCGGTCATATAATTTTTTGGGTGACCATGAGATATTGTTGTTTAGGTCAACAGCCGAAAGGCTGGTTTGAACCTCTAGAGGTTTTACTAAGTAAAAACGAGGAGTGAGGTGGTTTACCATTGCCTTCCTCACTGAGTTGAAAGAGTATGCTTATCAGCATGCCAGGCCCTCCGAAAAAGCACTCACTTTTCACCCTGCAAATGACACCTTCACTTCATTCACCACAGGGTCTGGCTGTAAAATAAAATTCATTACTTTCAGAGGAGATAACTCTGATTAGTGTCTTTTACACCTCTACCTCGTCTGTTCTTAAATAGTTCAGTCATATAAGTGGCTGACTATGTGATAAGAAACAGAACTATTTTTTTTAGCCCTGGACCAAACAGATAGAGTGCAAATAAAATAACACTCAACCTGCCCGTTTTGGGCATAAGATGACCATGAGATAAGAAACAGAATTATTTTTTTAACCTCTGGAACTACTAGATTTAATGTAAACATTTTATACTCCACCGGCCTGTTATGCGCAAAATATTATACATAATATTTTTAATGTAGGGTTTTTCTGTCCAAACGAGTACGAGTATACGTAAACGGTGAGTTTCTCGTTAAATTTTATTTTTATGGATTTTGTATCGTTTCTTTTTTTTATGGATCACTTCCAGTTCCAATTGGTCTGGAAAAACGGGATAGCAATGTAGGATTACCTCTAATTTTTGAATAGCGTGGTTATTTCGAAAATAGCCCATATGGGGTTAGTTGATGAAATATTAATTCAGTTCAATTGATCATATAGTTTTACCTCTAAAACATAAAATACCCAAAATATAGCTGGAACACTCAATCTGTTCGTTGCAGGGCTAAAATAAATAGTTCTGTTTCTTATCACATGGTCAGTCAATTAAATGACTGAATCATTTAAGAACAGAAGAGGTAGAGGTGTAAAAGACACTAATCAGAGTTATTTCCTCTGAAAGTAATGAATTTCACTATACAGCCAGACCCTGTGGTGAATGAAGTGAAGGTGTCATTTGCAGGGTGGAAAGTGAGTGCTTTTCGGAGGGCCTGGCATGCTGATAAGCATACTCTTTCAACTCAGTGAGGAAGGCAATGGTAAACCACCTTACTCCTCGTTTTTACTTAGTAAAACCTCTAGAGGTTCAAACCAGCCTTTCGGCTGTTGACCTAAACAACAACAACATAGCTGGAAATCGTTCTGAAAGTCACTTTTTTGGCTTTTAAGTGGTAATGAGTAGTGAAGCTTCCCATAACAGGCAGGTAGAGTGTAAAATTATTTGCACTCGATCTGTTAGTTCCAGGGCTATAAAAAATAGTTCTCTTTCTTATCACTTGGTCTGCCAACTATTTTACAGAAGCATTTAAAAACAGGAAAGGTGCAGGTGCAAACGACACTAGTCACAGTTATCTCCTCTCAGGGTAATGAATTTAACTATACAACCAGACCCTGTGATGAATGAAGTGAATGTGTCACTTGCAGGGTGGAAAGTATATGCTTTTCAGATGGCCCACTATGCTGATAAGCATACATTTCTACTCAGTGAGTGTTGGCAATGGTAAACCACCACACTCCTCGGTTTATTTGTAAAGCCTCTAGAGTTTCAAATTAGCCTTTCACCTGATCACCTAAACAACATCGAGTAGGCAAGGTGAGTTGCCATCCAGATATTTATACAAAATTTTCCCATCAAATATTTGCTCTTTAACAACTGTTTTTCGGAGACGAAGGTTCCTGGTTCAAATCTTAGTAAAGGTTGTTACTTTTATTCGGATTTGAATAAATAGACTGCGGTTACCGGTGTACTTTGATTTTTGGGGTTCAATTAACTATGCTCTCTCAGGAATGGTTGGCCTGGGTCTGTACAAGACTGTACCTCATTTACACGTCATACATATCATCCTCATCTCATTGGGTCATGGGGTTGCTTATTGTTCTGAATTGAACAGATTGCAACGTACACAAATTAGGAAAAAAAATATTTGCTCATCGTTTGCCGCAAACTGATCATGAGAAAGTAAAAAGTGTTGATTATTGATAAGAAAATTGTGCTGCCTACAACCAAGAAGTTGTTTTTTTTTCAGGTGATCAGCCGAAAGGCTGGTTTGAACCGCTAGAGGCTTTACTTAGTAAAATGATGAGAAAGGTGGTTTATAATTAGCCTTCTTCACTGAGAAGAAAACTATGCTTATCAGCATGCCAGGCCCTCTGAAAAGTATCTACATTCCACCCTTTCAAGTGACACCCTCGCTTCATTCACCACAGGGTTTGGCTGTATAGTTAAATTCATTACTTTCAGAGGAGATAACTACTACTACTACTAACGGGTGATTCAAAAAGAGCGCCGGTTTTTAAACGGCTGGTAAATTTTTGTTTATCGGTTGGCAACATTGTTAGACCTCATTTCTATTTAGGAGAACATTCCGATTGACGATTCAGTTGTAGTTTCTCTTGTTCGCAGTGTAGTACTCTCGCAGTCTGTGTCTAACCATGAAGAAGTTTACTATTGCACAACGAGTGTTAATCGTCAAAACATTTTACCAGAGTGGAGAGAGTTATGCGGTTACTGTCAGGCGACTTCGCGGTACTCTAGGACGTAATGAAGCACCGAATGAATCAACAGTTCGCAGGCTCATGAAAAAGTTTTTTGAGACGGGTTCAACAGTCGACCTTAAAAGTTCTGGACGTCGTCGTTCTGGCCGAACTGAGCAGAACGTTGCGTTGGTTCGTGACAGTGTGGCTGTTAGCCCAGCAAAATCAATACGTCGCCGTTCTCAACAATTGGGTTTAAGATGTTCTTCTGTACGGAGAATTATTCGGTTCGATCTCCAATATCACCCGTATAAAATTCAGTTGACGCAACATTTGAAAGTGGCAGACCACCAGAAGAGACGACAGTTTGTTGACTGGGTATTGAGAAAACGGCAGGATGATGACACCTTCGCAAACAAAAACAATTTTCAGTGATGAGGCGCACTTCCACTTAAACGGTTTTGTTAATAAACAGAACTGCCGTATGCGGGGTTTAGAAAACCCTCGCGTGGTTAATGAAAGGGAAATGTATGCACAGCGAGTGACAGTGTGGTGCGGCTTTTGGTCGGGCGGTGTCATCGGCCCTTACTTTTTTGAAAATCAAGAAGGACAAGCCGTGACAGTAAATGGAGACCGATACCGTACGATGATTAGGGAGTTTTTGTGACGTCATTTGGATGGAATGGACATTGACGAGTTGTGGTTTCAGCAGGATGGTGCCACATGTCACGCTGCACGAGAAACAATGTTGTTGCTTCGTGAACGGTTCCAGGATCGCATCATTTCTCGTAATTCCGACCATCAATGGCCACGAAGGTCGTGTGACTTGACGCCTTGTGACTTTCATCTTTGGGGTCATCTGAAGTCATTGGTGTATGCCAATAAACCCCGAAACATCAATGACTTGAAGGAGGAAATTCGATGGGTTATCGGGCAAATGGAAGTCGAAACTTGTCGTGCAGTAATATCCAATTTCATGGACAGAGTTGATGCGTGCCAGCGCAGTAGAGGAGGACACATGCATGACATCATTTTTCATACATGAAATCGGAAGGTAAGATGAACTTGTTGATGTATTTATTTTCAGTTTTTCAATAAAATAAATCTCTTAATTTGATTTATCAAAACCAGCGCTCTCTTTGAATCACCCTATACTACTACTGCTGCTGCTGCTGCTGCTGCTACTAGTATAACTACTACTAGTGTGTTATACACGTGTACCTGTTCTGTTGTTAAATGCTTCAGTTATATATATTGAGTGACTATGTGATAAGAAACAGAACTATTTTTTGTAGCCCTGGAACTAGCAGTTCTAGGGTTAACAATTTAACACTCCACCTGCCTGTTATGAGCAACAAACAAAAGGGAAGATTTGGGGTATACGTTTTTAAGTCGCATTAACATCATGTTCATTAGAGAGGACTACTTTTGGTTAGAGAACGGGTAATTTTAATATGCAATAACTGTACAGGCATTGTATAATTGTATTTTTTCTAACCGGGAATCGAACTCAGAACCCTCGGTTTATAGCGTGGCATACTAACCATTCCGCAACGTAAGCGGTCAGTGTAATACGTAGTTTCTTCTCTTCCCCTCTATGGAGGACTTTATTTACAATACCTCGAAACGGCTCCACGACGCCGGGAAAACTGACGGACCCTAGATCATTCAGGACTTGTACCGACGCCCACATCCGCCCGAAGTCTTTATGCCATTACCATTCCACGACTTTATCTAAATTCCAGTATGACCCACTTATCACAATTTTGAGTTACCACATTTTTATTCCGCCCTGTATTCCTCTTATATACCCATGCCCCTTCATCTACTTGTATGACTCACGCCCCCCAGTTGGTAGTAGTCCCCATGTTCCTATGCATAATCACTCCACTACGGTGAAAAGAGCCGCCATTTTAAATTATTAAACACTTAGAAAATAAAAGGCCGGTGATTATGCCAAACTCTACCCTTTCCGTCTCCCCTAAAATCATAAACTAACCCCTACCTAAAATTGTACCATTTGTCCACATTAAGTACGGTGCGTGCCTTCCCCTCCTCAAGGCAATAAAACTCCCACATAACTGAAAAAGGCCACTGAAAAACAAAAAAAAGAAAAGAGCCGCTCTTAAACCCACTTGTCCCTTAATATAAATTTTCATCCACGAGTAACTTCTTAAAATACATTACCTCCTTTGAAGTCCCAGTCCCAATCCCGCAAGAGCCAGAATCCTATTTCCTAATTTTAAACTATAAAACTCCCCCTAAATTTCATGAGGTTGCAATTATTCGGTAAAATTGTTCCCCGAGCGACCAGGTGTTCCTTAACACGATGTCGCCATCATAGGGCTTCTCAGCCCTCTCAACCAGGATTCAGGATTTTACGTAGTTTCTTAATCTGTGACAACAATACTGTATTTAGTCATAAGTTATATTTAACGCCTTAACAATTGATTTATGCAATTTGTGATACAGATATGTATGAAGTATAACATACATACAGGCTACCGATTTTTTAATACGGTAGTATATCAGAACTGTTCTTTAAACAAAGGTTTTTATAAACTGTTTTTTTTTTTTTTTTTTTTTTTTTTTTTTTTTAGTTTACGCCCACATTGGAGCACTTTAATCAGCCTGCATTCAATTTTAGTCTTTGAAGGATGAGCTCTATATTTTGTATGTAGCATCCTCTTTCGCTCCCAAAATTTCTTCATTCTCTCCACTCTGGCCGCCCTTTGTTCGTCACTCAAGGTGTATGGTTTTCGTACGAAGCTTTTCAATTTAAGTCTTGTGGCTGTATTCCTCAAAATTCTCTTCTCATCTTTGTTCTCAATCTGCTCCATTGTTATGCCCAATTCCAATGTTTTATTTAAACAATATAAAAATATCACAGAAAAGAAAAATAATCAAAATTTTAAATATTTTGTCACAGTTTAATATAAGAAACATAATTACATACATGTATTTCTAATTAAATTAAATTGTATAAAAATTTAATCATTGTGATATAATAAATTGCAGTCTGTAATATTATATAAATTTTTAATTCCGTATTAATTTAAAAAATTTAATTAAATTAATTTTTTAGGAAGTTTTAAATGTTTATCAAGTAGTAGTTTTGTTTAATAGAATAATTTTAAAATTTTGTTAAAAATTTTAAAATTTTACCGTTCTTTTAAAAGTTTACCGTTCGTCTAAATTTAATTTTGTAATAATTACAATATTATTTTGGATATAAATTGTATCGGTTAAATTTAAGAATCCGCCGGGTTTTATTGGGTGTTTTTTTTTTTCAGAGACTTAGGTTCTTGGTTCAAATCCAAGTAACGGTAGTAAGGTTACTTATATACGGATCTGAATACTATAGTCACTTGCGTCCGAGTTTACCCTTGTTTGCAACGAGGGATAAAGGGGGAAAAGCACCAGTGCGCATGCGCGGCTGCTTTAATTTCAGTACGACAAACATAAAAACTTGTACTATACCCGGAGCATATACAGTATAATCCTTTTGAAGGAACCTTTTGTAGGTTAAATGTACGAATATAACTGTTTGTTACCGTAAAAGCAAATGTCCGTTTATCGAAAACGTGTTCGAATGATTCACAGTGTTGAACTCAATGTAATAAAATGTTGTGACGTTGAAGCTAAACAAAAATGCCTGTCTGTGCCTCTTAACAAAAGCCGTGAGCGAGCGGCTAACTACTGCGATGTTTCTTTTCCACAATAAATTTTCGAAAAATAAATAAGGAAATTAAGGACGTAAAGAAGCTATTCTTTAACAGTTTTGTTGACACCTGGTAAAAAAAAAAGAAAACGGTTAGGTAGATACTAGAGAGACTGATAATGAAAACGCCAATGACAGCAACAGTAAAGAAGGCGATTCATTCGTAATTATAGTAAATCAAACATTTCTAGTCATTTAATTAAGCTATAGGCAATATTACAAGTTCATTTATTTATTTCATGTAAGATTTATGAAGAAAACATTTTCCCGGAATAAACCACAGCTTACAAAATGTATCTAAATACTTCACGGTAGTGAAATGTACGAGCAGTGTCTCGCTGTTGAGGTTGGTAGCACTGTAAATATATCGTTTCCCTTCCTCACAGCTCATACATACGCAAAAGGCAAACTCGTGACTTCAGTATTTTTAGACAGTATTTACCGGTGTACTTTGAGATTAGAGTTTAATTAACCATACTTTTCAGTAATGGTCGGTCTGGGTCTGTACAAGACTACATATCATTTACAAATCTTACACATCATCCTCATCTCATAGGGTCATCTGATGGGGTTGCTTATTGTTCTCAATTGAACAGATGCAACGTACACACATTAAGGATAAAAAAAATCAGTGAAGTAAAAAGTCACCGGAAAGAAAAAGAATTAAAATGTGTAGAATGTTATATAGTATATTTTGTTACTTTTTTAATAAAAAAAAATTACATTAAATTGTAAATAAAAATTTAATTAATGTGATATAACAAATTGCAGTTTATAATATTACATAAATTTAAAATTCCATATTAAAAAAAATTAATTTTAATGAAATCTTTGAGGAAGTTTTAAATGTCTATGAAGTAGCAATGTCAAATAAAATCGTATATTTTTAATTTCGTAATTTCGTTTTTTTTTGTTTATTTTGGTGTTCAGAAAACCTGAAAACGTATATATTTGGTGAAATCTCGATTGGGAAAGATCAACATGAAAAGTTTATTTTAAGTCGCATTGACATCTTTGTTATTAAGATTGGTTACATTGGGTTGAGGGACGGTTGGTATGAACTCTTTTTTACTTTCTCTTGCCTATATGAATATATAGGAAGGAAAGTATTGTTTTCATGTCGATTTTTCGAAATCGAGTTTTCACCAGATCTATACGTTTTCAGACCCCCGTAGGAGCAAACTAACAACGGCTCAACTGTAAATTTAATTTTGTAATAAGTTGCCTGTAAAACCACCGGGTTGGTCTAGAGGTAAAGTCGTCGCCAAACTCAGCTGTTAAACAGCTGATTTTCGGAGACGAAGGTTCCTGGTTCAAATCCTAGTAAAGGTAGTTACTTTTATATGGATTTGAATGCAAGACAGTTGTTACCGGTGTACTTTGTAGGTTGGGGTTCAATTAACCATACACTCTCATGAATGGTCGGCCTGAGTCTGTACAAGACTTCACAGTCTCATTTACACTTCATACATATCATCCTCATCTCATTGGGTTATGGGGTTGCTTATTGTTCTCAATTGAACAGATTGCAACGTAAAGTTGAGCCGTTCCTAGTTTGCTTCTACTGTCAACAAACAAAAGCTACCGACTACAGGGTGCACGCTAGAGTCTCCCACTTTACGCATGTCGTATTCCTATTAACTTAACTATTTCTTAAATTATAAGTACTTAAAACATCAGTCATGATATGATGTAGGCCTAACAATTTCATTTAAAATAATATTTTTAAATGTATTTTGTATTTAAATACTTTTAAAAGTATTTGTCGTTACTTTTTAATCAGCGTGTACTCATTTTTATGTAATGCGCATGCTCAGTGACGTCATTATTTGTTTACATTAGGAGCAAACTTAGAAGAGAGGCTGGACTATGCACACATTAGGAATTAAAACAAAAGTTGCCTGCAATAATGTTTTGGAAAGTAATTTTATCGGTTAAAATTTAGTAAATAAAAATTTAATATTGATTGTATAAATTTGTTATTTATCCATGGTACAGAAAAGATTATCTTATTTTTTTTAAAAAAACTTTTAAATTTGCCGATGTCTTGATCTTTGTTGATAAGCAGCCGGTTGAGAGGGTTGATTATAATCTTGTTGAGGTGCCTCTCGTTGTTTTGCAGCAATGTATTCTAAAGATCTCAAAATCGGTTCAGGTATAGGAGGGGGAGTAGGTAAATGCGCACCTTCAGCTCTGAATCCGTTTGCGTCTGCCACGTAAGTTACTTGGATTAAAGTCCCGTCAGGAGCTGTGTATGCATAACTTCCGGTCACCGATTGGGCTTCTTCCGGTGTTCCTGGGTTGGTCATCACTCCACTTTCTTGACGGGACATACCATCGCCTGTTTCGTAGCTGCAAAATAAAACAAACAGTTTTTTGTATTAAATTAATTTACAGTTTACAGTTTGTTTTTGGAATCAAATGTTATTCTTCACGTTTTTCTATGAAATATAAAAATTGAATCGTGCTTCTAGCCCAAAAAATGCACCATCCAGAGGACTTTGAAAAAATAAAACTGCTATGCACCCGATAAACTAAAATATGCGACATCGTCACAGTTTAAGTTGCTTAACTCACTTGATTAAAGTTACTTAAAGTTGCAATATAGCCTATATTGATCAGGAAGCTCTAAGCTATGCAACAATGAAAGATTTCTTTAAATCAGTTGAGTAGTTTCTGAGATTACCACCTCATACAAACAAACAAACCAACAAACAGACGTTTCTTCTTTATTATATTAGTATAGATTAGTAAATTCCCGACTTAAACTTCTATATTTCCTACTTCACAAACGATCAAAATTACCAATGGCACAAAAATTTCGCATATATTGTTCTCTTTTAAACCTATATGGACCTACGGGTTCCAAATTTACGGTTCAACCAAACCCTCTAACTTGCAACGAATTCAAGCATTCCAGTCAAAAACATTACGCCTTATAGCAAATGCACCTCTTTACGTTAGCAACAAAACCTTACATACAGATTTGAAAACACCATTTGTACAAAATTCCATTGAATACCTATACAAACGCTTTCACGACAAGTCGCACAAACACGAGAACCCACTGGTGCGTTCATTTTCCACCTTCCATTTACCTGATTATCCCCTTAGACGCCTTAAAAGACGCTGGAGTAGAGACCTGCTAATTTGATGCACAAATTTCATTCTTGGGGAGGCACTATTGGGGTCCTACCCCTCTCATGCCTATCATGTCATTTACATTATTATCATAATCATCACATTGGCTTGTTGTAAAATTTTACATGTAAATAAAGAATTAAAGAGAACAAAAAAATTCTTTAGTCGTATAATTTGGTTGTTCTTGTTTAGGTCAACAGCCTGTAGGCTGGTTTGAACGTGTAGAGGTTTTACTAAGTAAAACGAGGAGTAAGGTGGTTTACCATTGCCTTCTTCACTGAGTGGAAAAGTACGCTTATCAGCATGCCGGGCCCTCTGAAAAGCACGTATTTTTCACTGTACAAATGACACCTTCACTTCATTCACCACAGGGTCTGGCTGTGTAATGAAATTCATTACTTCAGAGAAGATAACTCTGATTAGTGTCTTTTACACCTCTACCTCTTCTGTTCTTAAATGGTTCTGTCATTTAATTGGGTGACCATGTGATAAGAAACAGAACTATTTATTTTAGCCCTGCAACGAACAAATTGAGTGTAAATAATTTGACACTCCACCTGTCTGTTATGGGCAGATAATTTGGTGACCATGAGATAAGAGAGAGAACTATTTATTGTGGCCCTGGAACTAGCAGATCGAGTGCAAATAATTTAACACTCCACCTGCCTGTCATGGGCTAAACTAAACTAACACAGAACAATAAATTATCAGTCGTTTCTTCTAAGTTATTATGAAAATTTATTAATCTTTTTAATTAAGAAATATAAATAGATGTTGGAAAATATATTTCCATCAATCCGGTAATTAAAAACAATTTTTATTGTTAAATTTTTATCCACGAGTATCAAATTTAACGGCATTTTCAATTAGATAGAACGGAAATTCATAATTTTCTCTCCTTACCTTACAAATTAAATATCAATTAAGAAATTATTTTCTAACGTTATTTATTGTGTTTGTTCCTGTCTCATTTAATTTTTTAGCAGTTATAGCCTGCGTTTTACATGTACGCGTGTATATAAAAACACATAAACACTTCAATATTATCAACATTAATGTCTGCATAATAACAAATCTGGTGTGAAACACTCACACAACTTTCTCTTGCCAATGTAAATAATTAACAATATAATCTAACTAATAATAAAACATTAGAAATAAACAAAAAACCTAAGCTCAATATACATAACCTTATTTTAATCATGAGTGAAAGACGCAAAATGAAAATCGACCTCAGTATGGCTTAAAATTACAGAAAATCACTCTTTCTCGCTAAACTCTTACTCGCTAAGGCTCGCTTGCTAAGGCTCTTTGAGAATAAGTCTTTAAGGCTCTTTAGAGAATAAGTCTTTAATTAAAAGTCGTAGATCTTTTAATTTCCTATAACTTTTATTATATACATTTTTGTCGTAAAATGCATACTAAGGCCGAAATCTTAAAAAAAATCAATTTTTCACACGTTTTCAAAGAAATGTTCTTTCTTTCCGAGACAAAGAAAGAACGAGTGGATGTCTTAAATGGAATGGATGAGATCTTGAGAAAGGATTACTGCATGAAAATTAATAAGATCAAAACGAACGTGTGCAGCAGCAAGAGTGGTTTAGAAGAGATGGGAAATGTAAAAGTAGGCAACGAAAACATTGGGGAATTCTGCTATCTAGGGAGTAAAATAACAAAGGATGGTAGAAGCACTAGTGACATCAAAAGCAGAATTTCTCAAGCTAGAAAAGCCTTTGAAATAAAAAACAGTTTACTGACTACAAACATTGATTTACGGGTTAGCAAATATTTCTTTAAATATTATGTTTAGAGTGTAGCATTATACCGGAGTGAAACGTGGGTGATAGGGGCTATAGAAAAGAAGAGAATAGAAGCTTTAGAAATGTGGTGTCATAGGAAAATGTTAAAGATTAGGTGGGTGGGCAAAATAAGTAATTTAGAGGTTCTTAGGCGAGTAGATGAAAAAAGAAGTATATGGAAACATCTTACCAGAAGAAGGGATAGGCTAGTGGGGCATATCTTAAGACATCCAGGTATTTGGCTATCAATAATGGAGGGTAATATTGAAGGAGTAAATTGTCGGGGGAGGCAAAGGTTAGAATATATAAAGCAAATTACAAAAGATGTAGGGTGTTACAGGTATGTAGATATGAAACGACTTGCACAACATAGAACAGCTTGGAGAACTGCATAAAACCAGTCGAGAGACTGATGACAAAAAAAGATAACCTGATGTAAACAATAAAAAATTACAAAGTGCTGGCACAATTATTAGTTAAGTATGTTGACCTCGTACGGAACAGATAAAAATCTGAAATATTTCAACTTTAATTGAAATAAAATGTAATGTCAAGAATACAGCCTGTATTTTTATGGACCAGTACACGCAGGCCTATTTTTAACGGATATATTCTTGGAATAATAGGCACATATTATCATAGAAGCCATACTTATAAGCAGGCGTTAGATATATTAACATATTTTACAAATATTTTAATGTATTGTATTAAATCAAATGAATGGAAGAAGGCTTTTAAATTTGTTAACAGATTTTAAAAGTATTTTGTATTGTTTCATTGATATCACGTCAAAAGATAGATCTATCAGATAAAATAATTCTTTGAATAATAATTGAAAATTTACATAAATTGTGCAGTAAAACACAAAACAATACTATACTGCAAATTTGTAACACTTTGTATACTTTTATGATTTCTTTTTGCAGATTTTATTTATTTATTTATTATTGCTACAAACAAGTACAATGAATCTTATCCAATTTATCTTATTTCCTAATACCCGCATAGGTCTAGCCTGTGTACAGGCGGGTATGAGTTGGTTTATTTTATTTATTCTATTATAATATTAGCTTTTTATATCTACACTAAATTTACATAAAAGAAAAGAAACAATAGTTTACAAAACAAAAAACATACAACAAAATTTCCTAACGTAAATATACAAAAAACAGGATAATAGTATAAAAAATAAAATGTCACGTAATGGCAAAGGATGAAGCAGACTTTCGATGACAAGGTTAACAAAATAAAATTTTTTTTAGCTGACACAAGAGGAAGAGAAATTATTTTGAATACATCTTCTTCTTCTTTTAGTGCGCTATCCGTTTTCGGATGTTGGCGACCAGCATGGCAATTCTCACTTTGCTGACAGCAATACGGAAAAGTTCAGCAGATGTCTTTCCGGTCCATTCCCTGAGGTTGTGTAGCCAGGATATTCTTCTTCTTCCTGTCCTCTCCTTCCATCTATTTTCCCTTGCACAATGAGCTGTATCAAAGAGTATCTGGACTCATTCCGCATGACGTGTCCCAAATACTGAAGTTTACGGATCTTGATGGTGTTCAATATTTCTCTGGATTTCTTCATCCGTCTCAGAGCTTCTTCATTTGTTACATGCTCTGTCCATGATATTTAAGCATTCTCCGGTACAACCACAATTCAAAGGCTTCTATACGTTTAATCATACTCTTGTTCAATGTCCATGTCTCTGCTCCATACAGCAAAATAGAGAAGATGTAGCACCTCAAAAGTCTGATTTTCGTCTCAATGGTAAGATCATGGCTCCTGAAAACTCTGTTCATTTTATTGAAAGCAGCTGTTGCCCTTGCTATGCGATATTTAATCTCCTGTGCCATGTCCCAATTTTCATTTATCATTGTTCCCAGGTACATTGTGTGTTTTACACGTTCTAATTGCTGGTTATTGACGAAAATTTTGGCATTGTCGTTTCTGTGCTTGGAGATCAACATAAAATAGCTTGAATACATAGAACTAATTAAATCCTCAGACTGCCCTCTCCCTAAATTAACCAGCCAGTTTTGGTTACTTTTCTTTTGTATATTTGAGGAGTTACATCAGTATTTGGGATAGCCTCTGGTAAATTAATGTCTGTGATTGAGGCTATATAATGTGCTGAAGTGCTGTTAATGGTTTTATGCAATCTAGGGGCTTTATGCAATCTAGGGCTTCCTTTGTTGTTTAGGTGATCAGCCAAAAGGCTGGTTTGAACCTGTAGAGACTTTACTAAGTTAAACGAGGGGTCAGGTGGTTTAACATTTTTCCTTACTCAATGAGTGGAAAAGTACGTTTATTAGTATGCCAGGCCCTGTGAAAAGTATCTACTTTCCACTCTGTAAATGACACTTTCACTTCATTCACCACAAGGTCTGGCTGTATAATGAAATCCATTACTTTCAGACGAGATAACTGCGACTACTGTACGTATTTTTACTTTCTCTTGCCTATTTGAATGTATAGGAAGGAAAGTATTGTTTTCATGTTGATTTTTCGAAATCGAGTTTTCACCGGATCTATACGTTTTCAGACCCCCTGAACCCAAAAAACATGTTTTTAGCGATTGGTCTGTGTCTGTGTCTGTGTCTGTGTCTGTGTGTGTGTGTGTGTGTGTGTGTGCGCGTGCGAGCGTGCGTGCGTGCGTGCGTGCGTGCGTGCGTGCGTGGTGTGTGTGTGTGTGTGTGTGTGTGTGTGTGTGTGTGTGTGTGTGTGTGAACAGAATATCTCAAGAACGGAACATTGTACGAACTTGAAACTTTAAACTTAAGTTACATATCACTACCGGACCCGACACGAACATTTTCATCAAAATCGGTCAACCGGAAGTAGTAGTTTATTCGTATAATTTTTCACTTTTTTGCGATTTTCTCAAAAACTAGTCCTACGATTTTTTTTAAAATCAACTGGTTTACTATATTTTTTATGCTCTACAATATATGTAGTGCAATACAGGTACAATATAGGTAGGCGCCAAGTTTGCTGAAATTCTGCTTGAGGCTGTTTTTACGTAAAAACATTTTCTTTTTAAGATTGCCGCTTTAATATTATGCATTTTAGCGCAAAACGTTATATAATAAAAGTTGTAGAGAATGTAAAATTCTACAACTTTTATTTCAAACATTTTTTTGTATAACGCTTAGTTTAGCGGTAATTTGCGATTTTCTGTTTTTTTTCTCACAAAAACGTGAGAAAAATCGATTTTTTTAACATTTCGGTCTTAGTATGCATTTTACGACAAAAGTGTATATAATTAAATTTATAGAAAATTAAAAGATCTACAACTTTTGTTTAAAGCATTTTTCTCTACAGAGCCTAGTTTAGCGTGAAAGCGTGATTTTCCGTATTTTTAAACCAAACTGAGTTCGATTGTCATTTTGCGTCATTCACTCATGATTAAAATAAGATTATGTTTTTGAGCTTAGTTTTTGTTTATTTCTAATATTTTATTAATAATGTTAGGTTTATTATTAATTATTTGCATTGGCAAGAGAAAGTTGTGTGAGTGTTTCACACCAGATTTTTAATTCGTGCACCGGAATTTGAAATGAATTTTCTCGTGAACGGATAATGCTAGCTAAATAAACAATACATTAATTTTTTTTGTTGAACCATTCTACGTAGCCTACCATACGTAAATATCAAATTACGTATTAAAACAATTACAACCCTTTTTTTAGGAATGAAACAAAAAAGATCGTCTTTTTGACGCTCTAAAACGAACAGCACCAATTTATCAACTTATAACGCGGATATGGTGTATCTGAGATTAAAAAATTTTCTGTAACGTTTACCATAATGTTACAATAAGTGTACTAAATTTCCACTTTGTCAAATTTTTTATTTATTTAGATTTTTGTGGGACCTTGGAATCTCTGGACATATAAGACTCACAAACACAGCCGAAAAAACCAATTGTTCAATTGAAGTTCATTTTTATGATTAAGCATGTTTCATAAAACAGTACCAAGCGGTTTTTTGAGTAGAATTTTTAAAGTTTTATAAACGCCGATTGACAGTGCGGGGAGTAGAATAAAAATGCTTTGTTATTGTATGTACAGGTTTTTTTTTGTTTAACGTCCGACTGTTCTGCAATTACTGTTAATGCAGACGGTGAAGGATGAAATAATTTTTTGTAACGTATGAAAATATGCCATGCATGAATGGGATTCGAACCCAAGACCAGATGTACAGATGTTTACATCTATGTTTCGCCCAGCAACAAATGACAATGAACAAAACCTTTTCACACTGTCGTAGCGTAGCTCGAGCGACGTTTTCATAAACGTAACTCATGTATCGCGAGTAATTATACGCGAGATAAAAACCGATTAAATCGAAAGTGACACCTTAGAGCTAATTTTTACTTTCTCTTGCCTATATGAATATATAGGAAGGAAAGTATTGTTTTCATGTCGATTTTAAGAAATCGAGTTTTCACCGGATCTATACGTTTTCAGACCCCCTGAACCCAAAAAACATGTTTTTAGCGATTGGTCTGTGTGTGTGTGTGTGTGTGTGTGTGTGTGTGTCGCGCGCGCGCGCGCGGCGTGTGTGTGTGTGTGTGTGTGTGTGTGTGTGTGAACAGAATATCTCAAGAACGGAACATCGTACGAACTTGAAACTTGAAACTTAAGTTACGTACCACTACCGAACTCGACACGAACATTTTCATCAAAATCGGTCAACCGGAAGTGGTAGTTTATTCGTGTAATTTTTCACTTTTTTGCGATTTTCTCAAAAACTGGTCCTTACGATTTTTTTTAAAATCGCCTGGTTTACTCAATTTTTTATTTTCTACAAGATAGGGTAGGCGCCATGTTTCCTGAAATTCTCGGTGAGGCTGTTTTCACGTAAAAACGTTGTTTTTTTTAAGATTACGGCTTTAATATAAATTTTAGCGCAAAAACTTATATAATAAAAGTTGTAGAGAATTTAAAAACCTACAACTTCTGTTTCAAACATTCTTTTGTATGACGCCTTAGTTTAGCAGTAATTAGCGATTTTCTGATTTTTTCTCACAAAACGTGTGAAAAATCGATTTTTTTAAGATTTTGGCCTTAGTATGCATTTTACGACAAAAGTGTATACAACCAAATTTATAGAAAATTTAAAGATCTACAACTTTTATTTAAAGCATTTTTCTCTACAGAGCCTAGTTTAGAGAGAAAGAGTGATTTTCCGTATTTCTAAGCCAAACTGAGGTTGATTTTCATTTTGCATCATTCACTCATGATTAAAATAAGGTTATGTTTTTGAGGTTAGTTTTTTGTTTATTTCTAATATTTTATTATTAATGTTAAATTATATTGTAAATTATTTGCATTGGCAAGAGAAAGTTGTGTGAGTGTTTCACACCAAATTTTTTAGTTTTAAATTTATTTGCTCAGTAGTTGTTAATATTGCGCGGTCAATTTAATACTTTTTTTTAATCCTAATTTGTGTACGTTGCAATCTGTTCAATTGAGAACAATAAGCAACCCCATGACCCAATGAGATGACGCACTCTGATATGTG
>JAQMRL010000061.1:70708-139761 GCA_035578175.1 Catonia carolina
CACATATCAGAGTGCGTTGTACAGACCCAGGCACACCATTCCTGAGCCAGTATGGTTAATTGAACCCCAACTATCAAAGTACATTGGTAACCACTGTCTAGTATTCAAATCCGTATAAAAGTAACTACCTTTACTAGGATTTGAACCAGGTACCTTCGTCTCCGAAAATCAGCTGTTAAACAGCTGACTCGCGGTGACGACTTTACCTCTAGACCAACCCGGTGGGTGGATTGAATACTAAATGTTATTTTTTTATGTTATTTTTATTATTGTTATTTGAAACTGTTATTTTTTAGGTTCTTTGAAACTTTATTTCTTAATTGAAATTATAACGGGTGATTCAAAAAGAGCGCCGGTTTTTAAACGGCTGGTAAATTTTTGTTTATCGGTTGGCAACATTGTTAGACCTTATTTCTATTTCGGAGAACATTCCGATTGACGATTCAGTTGTAGTTTCTCTTGTTCGCAGTGTAGTACTCTCGCAGTCTGTGTCTAACCATGGAGAAGTTTACTATTGCGCAACGAGTGTTAATCGTCAAAACATTTTACCAGAGTGGATAGAGTTATGCGGCTACTGTCAGGCGACTTCGCGGTACTCTAGGACGTAATGAAGCACCGAATGAATCAACAGTTCGCAAGCTCATGAAAAAGTTTTTTGAGACGGGTTCAACAGTCGACCTTAAAAGTTCTGGACGTCGTCGTTCTGGCCGAACTGAGCAGAACGTTGCGTTGGTTCGTGACAGTGTGGCTGTTAGCCCAGCAAAATCAATACGTCGCCGTTCTCAACAATTGGGTTTACTATGTTCTTCTGTACGGAGAATTCTTCGGTACGATCTCCAATATCACCCGTATAAAATTCAGTTGACGCAACATTTGAAAGTGGCAGACCACCAGAAGAGACGACAGTTTGTTGACTGGGTATTGAGAAAACGGCAGGATGATGACACCTTCGCAAACAAAATTGACGCCTTGTGACTTTCATCTTTGGGGTCATCTGAAGTCATTGGTGTATGCCAATAAACCCCGAAACATCAATGACTTGAAGGAGGAAATTCGACGGGTTATCGGGCAAATGGAAGTCGAAACTTGTCGTGCAGTGATACCCAATTTCATGGACAGAGTTGATGCGTGCCAGCGCAGTAGAGGAGGACACATGCATGACATCATTTTTCATACATGAAATCGGAAGGTAAGATGAACTTGTTGATGTATTTATTTTCAGTTTTTCAATAAAATAAATCTCTTAATTTGATATATCAAAACCGGCGCTCTTTTTGAATCACCCTATACTACAAAAGCATAACGACCAAATATGATGACACATATACGTGTACCTCTTGTGGTGTTAAATTGTTTCAGTTATATAATTGGGTGACCATGTGATAAGAGAGAGAACTATTCTTTGTAGCCCTGCAACAAACAGATCGAGTGCAAATAATTTAATACTCCACCTCCCAGTTATGTGTCATCTGTTACTAATGCAAATTGCCACACCTGACCGGTAATCAAACCTGGGACCACTGGCGTACAAGCTCTAACCACTATACCACCCTTTTAAGAGAATATACTCTTGTAGACATACCTTGGCCGGCCCGTGGTGTAGTGGTCAGCACAACTGGCTACTATGCCGAGGTCCTGGGTTCGATTCCCGGTCAGGTCTGGCATTTTGTTCATCTGTAAATCACCACATATCATTACCTACGCACAAGCCCAAGGCTTATGTAGGCATCATCACTCAATAAAAAAAACGACATAAATTTGGTTGTGAAAATTGTAAAAATTCAAGTATCAAATAATAGGTAAAAAAAACCAGAAGACTTACTTATAAGAATACGTGCCATCATGTTGTAGATCATTAGAATAGGCAAGAATTGGTACCACATCTTTTGGTGTCAGCGTTTGTCCTTGTAGAGGAGGTGCTGCTGATTGCGCTTGCGCAATTGGTGGGTTATAACCACCTGCTGTCGCTTTGAATGCCGGATGAGGTTGCTGCTGCTGATATTGACGTCTTTGCTGATTCTGAGAGTACGGTAATTGAGTAGGATGTGCAGCAAATACGGGCTGCGCACTTCCACGTCTGAATAAATTGTTGTATGCGGAATAAGAGTGTTGTGGGCTACTCCAGACGCACTCAAAAAACACTGCTGATATAATTACCAACTGAAACAATTGGAAACATAAATGATTAAACAAATTATCGTAAATATACGAGGGTCATTCGTAAAGTAAGGTTCGTTTTTGTATAAAAAATTAACCACAACAGATTTTTTTTGTCTTTAATTTTAAAATCTAGAACACTATACTATACATTAAAGCACAATCACTAGATTTGATGAGAGTCATTATTAGGCGTGGAAGGAGGGGGAGGGGTCACACCCAGCAGTGTATCCTCCAGGATGACGTAATACTATGATGGAGATGATCTTGATGAAAATGAAAACCCAACGGTGTCGAACTTAAGAAGATGTGACGTTGAAGATAATGAAATGAAGATAATGGAAGAACGGTAACAGAATGTTATCGAAGAAGATCCCTACACCATAGCCGGCGAAGTCGTCGAAAATTTGGAAAATTTTGAATGGCAATTTGTCGAGCGAAATCGTTTGGATGATTTTGCAATTTATCAAAGAAACTTTGATAAAGTTGTCGTGCAACGTCTTTTACGTAGGGAATACGAAGGTCAGAATGAAGGGTGTCGTTTCTCACATACCAAGGAACCACAACAGATTAGATCAAAAACCTTGTTTTATTTAAATCCTGACGTCTTAATCTATTTTTCTACATAGTTTACTTTTTTTTAAACATTTATCATAACGTTCTACAAGCTTTTGAATTTCAGTGTCGTAGAACTCTGCCGCCTGCGAATATAACCAGTCATGAACAGCTTCTTTCACCTCGTCATCACAGTTGAAGCGCTTATCGCCGAGAAACTCCTTCAGGTAGCGAAACAAGTGAAAGTCACTTGGCGAGAATGACGAAATTATGAATCGCCGATTTTCACGAATCTTTTCTTCAATGGCTTTGACCAAATCTTCCGTGATCACTGATGGTCGGCCAGATCGCGGTTCATCATGGACATTGTGCCTTCCCTCCTTGAAATTTCTCACCCACTTGCGCACTTTACTTATTGCATTAGAGCCATACACTTCACTTATTTGTCGATGAATATCTACTGCACAAACGTTCCTTCCTGTCAAAAAACGAATCACTGACCGTATTTCGCAGTCAGCGGGATGATCAATTGTCTTAAACATCTTAAAGATGCACAGTAAACAGCACACAACAAAGATACTACTGCAAATGGCGTCGTTTCGTACGCAAGGCATGCTGGGAGTCGTCGCGCATGCGCATTGCGCTGTTCGCTCGCCGTGTGGCTAGTTACCACGATTCGGACCTTACTTTACGAATGATCCTCGTACTTCAAAACTTAACGTACTTACCAAGGAAAACAATCTTATAAAATATAAGAGGAGATAAGGCTTTCCTTCAGCGGACAAGGTTGTTTATCCTTTGCTGGGAAATAAAATTATGAGACCTAGATTAGGAATAATACAGGGTGATTCACGAAGATATGCAGAAACTTTAGGAGCTCATTGTACACGTAAAAATAATGAAAAAAGTTTATATAAACATGGGTCCGGAAATGCTTCGTTTCCGAGTTACGGCTAGCGAAAGTTTCGCCCGGATTTCAGCTCACCAGGTGAAATAAGGTCTTCCTGAAATTCTGGTAAGATGATTAAGGAGCGAATTTAATCATTTCTTATGGTTTTTGATCTGATAAATTGAATAAAACAGGTCCCAGAACTGTAAGTTAAATAGTTTTTAAGAAAACCAGTGACAAATGCAAAAAATGGAGTGAAAACACATTTTTTCATCTTTGGGCAAGAATAATTTTGTTATTTCACCAAGAAATAGTTAAAATTTTTGAATAAAACATGTAGAAAATTTTATTCTGAACAAACCGGTGTAAATGAAGTACACAGAAAGCGAATAGATGTTTGATCAAATGAATTTTTATTCATAACAGTACAAAGTAAAATTAACCGGAAAAACAAAGATGAAAAAATGTGTTTTTTTTCACTCCATTTTTTTGCATTTGGCACTATTTTTCTCAAAAACTATTTAACTTAAAGTTCCTGTTTATTTTCTGTTATAACTAAAGGACCTGTTTTATTCAATTTATCAGGTCAAAAACCATAAGAAACAATTGAATTCGAAAATTCCAGAATTTCAGGAAGACCTCATTTCACCTGGTGAGCTGAAATTCGGGGGAAATCTTTCGCTAGCCGTAACTCGGTAACGAAGCATTTCCGGACCCTTGTTTATATAAACTTTTATCATTATTTTTATATGTACAATGAGCTCCAAAAGTTTCTGCATATCTTCGTGAATCACCCTGTATAGCGGGCTAACATGCAATACTTTATAATATTATCACCTGGTTGTATAATATTCATACGTTATAATTCTTATTGAAAGATCAAAAAAAAATGGCTGATGAAATATATAACAGAGCTGTTGTTTAGGTCATCAGCCGAAAAGCTGGTTTGAACCTGTAGAGGTTTTACTAAGTAAAATGAGGAGTGAGGTGGTTTAACATTGCCTTCCTCACTGAATAGAAAATACGCTTATCAGCATGCCGGGCCCTCTGAAAAGCACATATTTTCCACTCTGCAAATGACACCTTCACTTCATTCACCACAGGGTCTGGCTGTATAATGAAATCCATTACTTTCAGAGGAGATAACTCTGATTAATGTCTTTTACACCTCTACCTCTTCTGTTCTTAAATGATTCAGTCATTTAATTGGCTGACCATGTGATAAGAAACAGAACTATTTATTTTAGCCCAGCAATGAACAGATTGAGAGTAAATAATTTGACTCTCCACCTGTCTGTTATGGGCAGATAACAGAGCTATGAGATCAAATATTGGCAACGTTGCTTGCAAGTCATTGGCTAGCTATGAAATGGGTAGGGGGGGGGCAGTGCATACTCTTAAGAGCTGATCAACTTTGAAAAGTAGTACAGTGTGTTTTACTCATGTACCTGTTATGTTGTTAAATGCTTTACTCATATAATTGGGTGACCATGTTTTTGTGATAACAGAAAAAACTATTTTCTGTAGCCCTGGAACTAGGAGATTGAGTACAAATAATTTAACACTCCACCTGTCTGTTACGGGGTTTCCAAATTTATATGCAAGCGAATAAATGACTATGGTACAAAAGCTAACCAGTTCTTCAACGAGCCATTCATAAATGAATTCATTGTAGACTTTTTTAGAATAAACAACTTATTATAATATAGAAAATGATTGGCTGACAGACAAATGAAAGAATCCTTGTTAAGAAAACAAATAAATAAAGGCGTATCAATTTATATGCACACTATTTCTTATACTATTAGAGAATGGCTAATTATTCTTTAGTCACCTCAAGGCAAAACTTTTTTAATAAGAACCCAAGCTGAATAATCCAGTCCGTTGAACTTTCCTCACCTATCCATCCGTGATTTTCATCACTAAAACCTTTTGTCAATATTTCAATACCAATTTTCAATTTAATTACTTGTTTTCATTCCCGCTAAAATGTATCTCTTTATTTATTTATATATTTATTTAAATAACAAGGATACTGTGCAAACAATTCAAACAATGGTCTTAGCATCATTTTCAATTAAACTTTACACTGACCGTATAAAATTTTTAAAAAAATTTTAATTTTTTTCTATTTCAATTTAAAAGTAAATTTGTTATTACAAACAATATTGAATGAAAAACTTTTACATTCGTAAATTGAATTTTTTTAATAACTAATTGACGACGATTGTGCCAGCACTGTGTATTTTTTTTTGTTTTTTTTTTCAGTTTATTTAGAGCCTCTACAAGTTCAAATCAGCCTTGCGGCTGTTGATTTAAGCAACAATTTTATTTATATGCACTTTAGTTGTAAAATGAATAGTAAAGCTGCAATATTAAAAAATCCCATTTTCTTGCCGATTTTGATAAAAAAATACAGAAAGTCACTAATTGACGCTAAACTAGGAGTTATACAAAAAACTACTTGACATAATAAATTTTAGGTTTCTTTATGAAAACGAACATTAAGTCCACTATCTTAAAAAAAGAAATTTTTTACCACAAGAGTACAGCCTCTACAAGAATTTCAGCAGACATGGCACCAACCCTATCTTGAAGACATAAAAATCTGGTGTGAAATACTCACACAACTTTCTCTTGCCAATGCAAATAATTAACAATAAACCTAACATTAGAAATAAACAAAAAACTAACCTCAATAAACATAACCTAATTTTAATCGTGAGTGAAAGACGCAAAATGAAAATCAACCTCAGTTTGGCTTAAAAATACGAAAAATCACTCTTTCACACTAAACTATTCAATGTAGAGAAAAATGTTCAAAGTAAAAGTTGTAGATATTTTAATTTTCTATAAATTTGGTTATATACACTTTTGTCATAAAATGCTTACTAAGGCCGAAATGTTAGAAAAATCGATTTTTCACATGTTTTCGCGAGAAAAAAACATAAAATCAATAATCATCGCAAAACTAAGCGTTATACAATAAAATGTTGGAAATAAAAGTTATAGTATTTTAAATTCTCTACAACTTTTATTATATAAATTTTTACGCTAAAATGTATATTAAACTAGCAATTTTAAATAAACAATTTTTTACGTGAAAACAGCCTCATCAAGAATTTCAGCAAACATGGCACCTACCCTATGTTGTAGAGCATAAAAAGTTTAGTAAATGAGGCGATTTTTTAAAAAAATCGTAGGACCAATTTTTGAGAAAATTGCAAAAAAGTTAAAAATTACACGAATAAGCTACTACTTCCGGTTGACCGATTTTGATGAAAATGTTTGTGACGGGTACAGTAGTGGTATGTAATATAAGTTTCAAGTTCGTACAATGTTCCGTTCTTGAGATATTCTGTTCACACACACACACACACACACACACACACACACACACACACACACACACACAGATCAATCGCTAAAAACATGTTTTTTTTTTGGGTTCAGGGGGTCTGAAAACGTGTAGATCCGGTGAAAACTCGATTTTTAAAAATCGTCATGAAAACAATACTTTCCTTCCTATATATTCATGTAGGCAAGAGAAAGTAAAAAAAGTAGTAAATAAAGCGTTTTATTAAAAAAAAACCTTATTCTGGATTAGAATATTGAACAGTGGAAGGTAACCCTCTATTGAACTGGAAATATTTATCTCCACCCACATGATCTTAAAGAAACATTCATTTCTAAAACATTTTTATACAAAAGCAACTGAAAATTACGGTCAAAAGTTTACTATTGAATAAATAAGAAATAAATTATGCCCACCTAAATGTTCATAAATATGATTTATATGTCAGCATAATATTATATAATACATAAAATTTATGTAGTAATGTAATCGGGTACAATACATTAAATTACATACAACAGAAAGGTATAAAATTGAAACAGAAAGTTATACGAGAAAGTGAAATTTACATTATAATAATAATAGTAATTATAAGAAAGAAATAGTATGTTGTAACAACGGTGATTAGTTTTTTATGAATGAGGTTAAAGATTCAGGTTCAGGTTCAAGGTTAACTAACTGGTATTGCACTACTTTCTAGTAGCAACTATTTTATGAATCAGATTGTTTTTATTGGTTCTAGTTAACCTAGATCTATTAACCTCAATATTTCATACTACTTGTTTACTACATTGACTGTAAAATATTATCATATATTTGTTTTCAACCCCCAAAGGAAAAAGAGGGTAGTTTTATGTTTGTTGTTGTTGTTTAGGTCAACAGCCGAAAGGCTGGTTTGAACCTCTAGAGGTTTTACTAAGTAAAAACGAGAAGTGAAGTGGTTTACCATTGCCTTTCTCACTGAGTTGCAAGAGTATGCTTATCAGCATGCCAGGCCCTCCGAAAAGCACTCACTTTCCACCCTGCAAATGACACCTTTACTTCATTCACCACAGGGTCTGGCTGTATAGCGAAGTTCATTACTCTCAGAGGAGATAACTCTGAATAGTGTCTTTTACACCTCTACCTCTTCTGTTCTTAAATAGTTCAGTCATATAATTGGCTGACTATGTGATAAGAAACAGAACTATTTTTTGTAGCCCTGGAACCAACAGATCGAGTGCAATTAATTTAACACTCCACCTGCCCGTTATGGGCATGTTTTATGTTTAACATCTGTCTTTGTCTGTGGCATCGTACCTTCCAAATGGATAAACTGATTTTGATCAAATTTTACTTTCTCTTGCCTATATGAATAGGTGTTGTTTAGGTCATTAGCTAAAAGGCTGGTTTGAACCTGTAGAGGTTTTACTAAGTAAATCGAGGAGTGAGGTGGTTTACCCTTCTCCTTCCTTACTGAGCGCGAAAGTACGCTTATCACCATGCCGGGCTCTCTGAAAAGCACATATTTTCCACTCTGCAAATGACACCTTTACTTCATTCACCACAGGGTCTGGCTGTATAATGAAATCCATTACTTTCAGAGGAGATAACTCTGGTTAGTGTCTTTTACACCTTCACCTCTTCTGTTCTTAAATGATTCAGTCATTTAATTGGCTAATTATGTTATAAGAAACAGAACTACTTATTTTAGCCTTGCAACTAACAGATTGAGTGTAAATAATTTGACACTCCACCTGTCTCTTATGGGCAACTTAAGTCATATATACAACTAAATAATATTAACGTAATAATCCGAACAGTTACTTTATGTAAGTAATGTTCATCGTATTTTTACTTTCCCTTGCCTATGTGAATAGACCTTTATAGGAAGGAAAGTATTGTTTTCATGTCGAGTTTACACCGGATCTACACGTTTTCAGATAACCTGAACCCAAAAAACATGTTTTTAGCGATTGGTCTCTGTGTGTGTGTGTGTGTGTGTGTGTGTGTGTGTATATATATATATATATATATACACATATACAGAATATCTCAAGAACGTAACATCGTACGAACTTGAAACTTGAAACTGAAGTTACATACGACTACCGGACCTGACTCGAACATTTTTATGAAAATCGGTCAACCGGAAGTAATAGTTTATTCGTGTAATTTTTCATATTTTTTTTTAAAATCGCCTGGTTTACTAAATCTTTTATGCTCTACAAGATAAGGTAGCCGCCATGTTTGCTGAAATTTTTGGTGAGGCTGTTTTCGCGTAAAAAAATTGTTTTCATGATTGCGGCTTTAATATGCATTTAGCGCAAAAATTTATGATAAACATTGTAGAGAATTTAATTCCTACAACTTTTATTTCAAACATTTTTTTGTCTAACGGTTAGTTTAGCGGTAATTAGCGATTTTCTGTTTTTTCTCACAAAAACGTGTATAAAATCGAATTTATTTTTAATTTCGGCCTTAGTATGCATTTTACGACAAAAGTGTATATAATAAAATTTATAGAAAATTAAAAGATCTACAACTTTTACTTTGAACATTTTCTTGTACAGGGTCTAGTTTAGCGTGGAAGAGTGATCTTCCGTATATTTAAGCCAAACTGATTACGATTTTGCGTCTTTTACTCCTGATTAAAATTAGGTTATGTTTATTGAGGTTAGTTTTTTATATATTTCTAATGTTTTATTAGTAATGTTAGGTTTATTATTAATTATTTTCATTGGCAAGAGAAAGTTATGTTTCACACCAGATTTTTATAACTTCTTTAACAATCATCCATGCTAAAAATGATAAAAAATTACTAATGGCAGTTTATCATGGCTTCACTTTGTCTCGTATTCGTTTTGGTATCTTAGTATGGGGTAATTCTAGCATGGGTAATATGAACAGGGTTTTTAAAATTCAAAAGAAAGCTATTAGGTGTATGGTGGGAGCTAACAAGCTAACCTCATGCAGGCCACTATTTAAGCAGCTTAAATTGCTTACAGTTCCCCCTCTCTACATTTTTGAGGTGATTATGTATGTTAGGAAAAATAATTTTATGCAGAATTTCAATTTTCACAATCATAACACGAGAAATAAAAATGATTATTATGTGGCTAATCACTCCACAAAATTGTTTGAACTAAAACCTACTTATGCAGGGAGAAAATTCATGAATAAATTACCCCAATTTTAAAAATGTTGTGAGGATTTTAATTCCTTTAAAAAGAATCTGAAAAATTAATTGATCGGTGAAACTTTTTATAGCGTACAAGAATTTCTTTCTTGATAGTAGTGACACATTCTGCCCATAACAGACAGGTGGAGTGTCAAATTATTTACACTCAATCTGTTTGTTGCAGGGCTAAAATAAATAGTTCTGTTTCTTATAACATAATTAGCCAATTAAATGACTGAATCATTTAAGAACAGAAGAGGTAGAGGTGTAAAAGACACTAATCAAAATTATATTCTCTGAAAGTAATGGATCTCATTTTACAGCTAGACCCTGTGATGAATGAAGTGAAGGTGTCATTTGCAGAGTGGAAAATATGTGCTTTACAGAGGGCCCGGCATGCTGATAAGTGTACTTTTCCACTCGGTGAGTGTTGGAAATGGTAAACCACCTCACTTCTCGTTTTACTTAGTAAAACCTCTACAGGCTCAAACCAGCCATTTAGCTGATGACCTAAACAACAACAGTGACACATTGTGTGATTCTTATAAAATATGTATTTCAGGTGTTATATCTGACATGTCCTATACTCCTCCTGGAGTCTCCAGGGCGCAAAAAAATATGCCATATTAATTTAGGCCTTGTTTGTTGTCCGAATATGGGAGGATCCGGATAAAGGGAGTCCGGATAAGGGGGGTTCTACTCTATTTACTTCTATTTAAATGCTTTAACTGATTGTCGTAAATAGGATAACTAAAAGTGAAAATTATTGTCTCAATGGTTAAGTGACTAGCCTACAAAGCGGAAGATCCCGGGTTCGATTCCCGGCTAAGGTCTATATTCCAGTCTCTCTTAGTTTGCTCCTAATGTAAACAAATAATGACGTTACTGAGCATGCGCATTATATCAAAATATGTACAGGCTGATTAAAAAGTAACAACAAAATACTTTCAAAAGTATTTAAATACAAAATACTTTTAAAAGTATTTTTCTAAATGAAATTGTTAGGCCTACATCACATGACTGATGTTTTTAGTACTTTAAGTACTTTTAATTTAAAAAATAGTTAACTTTATAGGAATACAACATCCGTAAATTCGCAGACTCTATCGTCCACCCTGTAGTAGGTGGCTTTTGTTTGTTGACAGTAGGAGCAAACTAAGAACGGTTGAACTGTAAAAATTTTTACAGGTCAAAATTCACCATTACAGAACCAAAAGCCACAGTAGTCATTAATGACCAAACTGTTAATGCAACTTTAAATTAACTAAAAAAAAAAAAAATGGAAAAACTTACCGAAATCATTGTATAAATCAGGTACATTAGAAAGAAAATCGATATTTAAAAAACTTATCGATTAATAAGTACGCCTATGTTTTTTTAAAATAATAAAAAAATATATCGAAAATATCTGGATCGATGTTGAAGATTCGCTCACAAACAAATGCCTTCTAAATATCGACTGAAACTAACTACGGAAGACGTTTCATTTTATACAACAATGTCCTTAGGATGGAACTATGCCCAACAACACATGTAAAGTTAATAACCGAACGTGTGCGTGCGTGTGTGTGTGTGTGTGTGTGTGTGTGTGCGCGCGTGTGTGTGTGTGTGTCCTGTTGGACTAATAGAATGAAGCGCCCCCACCTTAGGCCTTGAATTGTTAAAACTTAGTAAAAGCCTTAAGGCTCAACTCATCATTTTGTCAAACGAAATGGACGAAACTAGAAGGGCATAAAAGGGCGGGGTGTTTAGGCTAAATGCACAATACACTAATAATAATAATAGTAAAAAAGTCTATAAAAAACACACACACAGCTACTTACTAAAAAACACAATGGTTTATATCGTACAAAGATCTAACTATAATGTTATAACACAATCAAACATAAAAAATGTGAATTGTACGGCAACCTTAAGTAAATTTTTACCAAATCATTTACTTAACAAACAATTGCTAATAGAGTAAAAGAAACCTCTCTTTAATCCGACACTTTCAGGACTCGTGTGTTGCCGGATTACAGAATTTTACCAGGTAACCGAATGCGGGTAATTTTACCAAAGATTTTGTTTTTTTTTAGGTCATCAGCCGAAAAGCTGGTTTGAACCTGTAGAGGTTTTACTAAGTAAAACAAAGAGTGAGGTGGTTTACCATTGCCACAACTGACTGAGTGAAAAAGTACGCTTATCAGCATGCCGGGCCCTCTGAAAAGCATAAATTTTCTACTCTGCAAATGACACCATCACTTCATTCACCACAGGGTCCAACTGTATAATCAAATTCATTACTTTCAGAGGAGATAACTCTGATTAGTGTATTTTTATACCTCTACCTCTTCTGTTCTTAAATGATTCAGTCATTTAATTAGCTGACCATGTGTTAAGAAACAGAACTATTTATTTTAGCCCAGCAACGAACAGAATGAGTGTAAATAATTTTACACTCCACCTGTCTGTAATGTGCAGAAGATATTATTTAATAGGTATAAATAACCACCAACTCAAGTAAACGGTGGTTATGTACAAAAAAAAACAAAATACATAAGAACAAGTTTACAAATGAATTACAAATCAATGTCGTCATCTACTACAAATGATGATTCAAATTGTAGGGGCAGCTACAGTGCGTGTTAAGGGGGGGGGGAGTCTACCCAGTTTTATCTCTAAAAATTAAAAAATAATCAAAAAATTTTTTTGTTGATTATAAAACTTCAGAATTTTCTTAATCCAGTTGTATATTTTGTTTTTATGTACAATAACTAGAAATTTGTAAAACATTATTTTACATAATCGGTGTAAGTGTAAGTGTAATTAAATGTAAGTGAAACTTTACATTCAATTTTCTCGGCATTTAGTATTTCAGGTTTTCTTCATGATAAAATCCTTATAACTTTCTTTATATAAATGCTATCTTGATGATTTTTTCCCCACTTCATTCAGAATTTATTGCTCGTTTATTTGTAGGTTGGCCATGTTGAAACTTATTATAGGAGTTTTTAAAAAATAAAAAAATAATGACCACATCTGTATTTTTGGGGGAAAATATTTAATAAAAATAATATTCTCTCCATTGTAAAGTTAAATGTATAAATGGAACCTTCAAAGAAAGAGCATAATTTTCTGATTATTTTGACATAAAAACCAGGTCTGTACCTCTAAAATTAACTAAGCTATAAGCAAATAACGAAGATATAATTTTCCCCCTTTCGCCCCTTATATTTGGGGTTGTAGTGAACAATATTAACATTTTTTTTATATGAAAAAATTAAAAATTTAATGTTTATTCACTTGCAAAACAAACAGATTACTTATCTAAAGAGAATAAAAAAAACTTTTTTTGAGTAGACTCCTCCCCTAACTATATTATATTTAACAAAAACATTAACCAAGCCGTCAGTCTTCAGATCAGATATTCACCTGTACATGACTAACACATTGCCGGCCGCGTTGGCGATGTTGGTAACGTGCTCGCCTCTCATCACGCGGTCTTGGGTTCGAATCCCACTCGGGCATGGCATTTTTTCATACGTTACAAAAAATTCATTTCATCCTTCACCGTCTGCATTAGCAGCAATTTGCAAAGCAGTCGGACGTTAAACCAAAAAAAAAAAAAAAAAAAAAAAAAAAAAAAAAAAAAAAAAATGACACACATTAGTTATTATTGTTATATTACTTACACAGATCAGTAAATTTCTACAAGGACTAAATAGTAAGCACTGGAAGTCAGCAACGGTAAAACACCAACACTAACCAACAATTCAAAGTGAATCAACATCAGTTATCTCACTGAGCCAAACTTTAAGCTTTTTTGAAAATATTAACATGTTTAAGCTATTTTTAATTTCAATAGGCAACAGATAAAAACACTTCGGACCTAAATAAACAAAAGTTTTAGCAAAAAAGGATTTATTAAGTTTCGGTCTTACAAAAAAAAGTTCAAGACTATAGTCCGATTCACGAAAGAAAACACCTGTCTTTCAACAGCAATATGTTTTGAACCGTTGTTAAGTAAAAACAATTACAATACATAAAATTAAAGCTTGTTTTGTTGTTGATTGCAGCATATACATTAACATTTTTTACTTTCTCTTGCCTATATGAATATATAGGAAGGAAAGTATTGTTTTCATGTCGATTTTAACAAATACACTCTTCACCAGATCTATACGTTTTCAGACCCCCTGAACCCAAAAAACATGTTTTTAGCGATTGGTCTGTGTGTGTGTGTGTGTGTGTGTGTGTGAACAGAATATCTCAAGAACGGAACATCGTACGAACTTGAAACTTGAAACTTAAGTTACATACCACTACCGGACGCGACACGAACATTTTCATCAAAATCGGTCAACCGGAAGTAGTAGTTTATTCGTATAATTTTTCAGTTTTTTGTGATTTTCTCAAAAACTGGTCCTACGATTTTTTTTAAAATCGCCTATTTTACTCAATTTTTTATTCTCTACAAGATAGGGTAGGCGCCATGTTTGCTGAAATTCTCGGTGAGGCTGTTTTTTCGTAAAAACGTTGTGTTTTTTTAAGATTACGGCTTTAATATAAATTTTAGCGCAAAAACTTATATAATAAAAGTTGTAGAGAATTTAAAAACCTACAACTTATGTTTCAAACATTTTTTTGTATGACGCTTAGTTTAGCAGTAATTAGCGATTTTCTGATTTTTTCTCACGAAAACGTGTGAAAAATTGATTTTTTTAAGATTTTGGCCTTAAATGCATTTTACGACAAAAGTGTATATAACCAAATTTATAGAAAATTTAAAGATCTACAACTTTTATTTATCGTATTTTTCTCTACAGAGCCTAGTTTAGCGTGAAATAGTGATTTTCCGTATTTTTAAGCCAGACTGAGGTTGATTTTCATTTTGAGTGTTTCACTCATGATTAAAATAAGGTTATGTTTATTGAGGTTAGTTTTTTGTTTATTTCTAATATTTTATTACTAATGTTAAATTATATTGTAAATTATTTGCATTGGCAAGAGAAAGTTGTGTGAGTGTTTCACACCAGATTTTTTAAAATTAATAATATATTAAATATATCGAATTACGCATAAAAAGTACCCGGTTTTTAACCATTTTTCCAGTATATCCAATTTTTGTTTCTTTTTTTTGGGGGGGCTTCCAAACTCCCCTACACCCCCCGTCTCCACCCAGTACTATGGCTGGTCGCAAGGATGCGAGGTGGTAGTACAGTAGAACACCAATAGAATATCGCCTCCTCAGTATACCGAACCATTACAACATAACGTAGTCGTTCGTTCTTCACTAAAAAACAGTCAGCCGCCGAGCTTAACATACACCACATAGACACAAATAACATAAAAATAAATAAAATAACATAAAGATCACGCAGTATTTACAGCCTTCCTTCACAGTATCCTGTACACTTTTTCTTTAATTTTACCATCTCTGTGAAACAGATCTACCTCTCCATTTATTTCAATGGCTGTAGCTACACATCTATTGATCTGAGCTATTTTACTTTTTGTGGCTCCAGCAAACAGCCTGAAACTTCTTAAAGCTGTGCAAGGCACCCTCAGAAAAATCTTCGAGATATCCGGAACTTCAACTCGTGAATGCAGAATGTTGTAAATGTATAGAACTTCCATCACTCTACGTCGCGTGCTCAGACTCTGAAGCCCGTAGAATGAGAGAACACCCTTATAGCCATCAAATTTTCTCCCAGAGCTACATTCCAACTTATAAATTAGTCTTTTCTGCACCCTCTCTAGTTCCTTTTCTGTGACGTCTCTTCTATAGTTCCTCACCGTCGAACAATATTCGAGGACGGGACGCACAAGGCACTTATAAAGTTTAAGTACTGACTTCTCAAATTTGAAATCACGACTAATCCAAGCTATGAGTCCTAAATTCCTTCGAGGTTTTGCAGCTATTGAAGCTACTTGCTCACGGAATAATAGCTTGGAGTCAAACAACACACCAAGGTCCGTGGTGCTGGTCTTTTTTATGATTTCCTCATGGCCAAGGGTGTACTTGTGTACATAGCTCATCGTTTTTCTTGAATAAGTTATAACGAAAGTTTTATTTAAGTTTAAATAGAGCCTGTTTTGCAGTGACCATAGCTGTATTAAATCAATATCTCTCTGAAGTACTTTGCACTCAGCTACTTTCAAATCATCTGCGTACATATAAATATTTGATATAATATTATAAACAATGTCGTTGACAAAACATACAAAAAGCAAAGGACCAAGAATCGAACCCTGAGGAACTCCTGAAGTAGCCAGATGTTCATCCGACACTTTACCTCCAACCTTCACTACAAAACTTCGCTCATGAAGATAAGACTGCAACCATATTTTACAGTTCAGCCGTTCTTAGTTTGCTTCTAGTGTCAACAAACAAAAGCTACCTACTACAGGGTGCACGCTAGAGTCTGCGACTTTACGGATGTTGTATTCCTATTAAGTTAACTATTTTTTAAATTATAAGTACTTAAAGTATTAAAAACATCAGTCATGATATGATGTAGGCCTAACAATTTCATTTAAAAAAATATTTTTAAAAGTATTTTGTATTTTTTTTTTAAATTCCTAATTTGTGTGCGTTGCAATCTGTTCAGTTGAGAACAATAAGCAACCCCATGACCCAATGAGATGAGGATGATGTGTATGACGTGTAAATGAGGTGTAGTCTTGTATAGACTCAGGTCGACCATTCCTGAGGCAGTATGGTTAATTAAACCCCAACCATCAAAGTACACCGGTAACCACTGTCTAGCATTCAAATCCGTATAAAAGTAACTACCTTTACTTGGATTTGAACCAGGAACCTTCGTCTCCGAAAATTGGCTGTTAAACAGCTGATTTTGGCGACGACTTTACCTCTAGACCAACCCGGTGGGTTAATTTTGTATTTAAATACTTTTGGAAGTATTTAGTTGTTACTTTTTAATCAGCGTGTACACATTTTGATTCAATGCGCATGCTCTGTGATGTCATTATTTGTTTACATTAGGAGCAAACTAAGAGAGGCTAGACTATAAGAAGACTGCTGCCAACACTCATATCCCTTTCAAGAACTATTAACTATTAACTTCAAGATACTATTACTTTGTTCACGCATACTTTAAAATGTATAGGGCTACAAAGTCTTCTTCTTCTTTCTTCTTTGGCCTCGCCTCTTCCCGTTACGCGGGGTCGGCTTTCCCAATCAGGGAGCTCCATTTGTTACGCTCCTGTGCGTCTTCCTCGGATAAGCCCAACATTTTCATGTCTCTTTGGACATTCGTCATCCACGTGGTAAGGGGTCTACCCCTTCCTCTCTTCCCTGTAGCCATGGAAAGGCACCTCTTCACGACATGATCATCCGTTCTCCTGAGCACATGACCATACCATCTCATCCTGGACTCTCGCACCTTTTCTGCTATATTAGCAACTTTGAAGGTTCCCCTTATATGCTCATTCCGCACCTTCTCCTTCAATGTGACTCCTCCCGCCCATCGCAGCATGCGCATCTCTGTAGTGTGGAGTTTCTGTTCATGCACTCTCTTAAGTGCCCAAGCTTCGCTGCCATAGACAAGTGCTGGTCTAACTGCCGCTCTGTAGACTCTTCCCTTTATTTTTATGGGCACTTTTGGGTCACACAGAATCCCAGTCAGCATACGCCACTTGTTCCAGCCCGATATTATTTTATGCACTATTTCAGCCTCCATGGATCCATCCTCTGAGATCACTGCCCCCAGATACTTGAAAGTTTTAACTCTGGGCAGGGGGGTTGCCTCAAGTTTGATGTCTCCACTCCATGAGTCATCAGGATCAAAATTACAAAACATGTACTCTGTTTTCGTTCTACTGATGCGCAACCCATTTTGTTCCAGTGCCTTTCTCCAATTTTCCAAGTTCTCTTGAATCCCCTGCAGGCTATTTGATATAAGGGCTACATCATCAGCATACAAAATGTTCCATGGAGTCTCCTTTTGAATTTCCGATGTCAAGTAGTTCATGACAGTATTAAACAACAAGGGACTTAAGGCACTGCCTTGATGTACACCAACCCTAATATTGAAATACTTGGATGATCCAGCTGGGGTTCTAATGCCTGTTTAGGTATTTCCTGTATTTCCTGTATAATGCCTAATGCCTGTATACGGCTACAAAGTATTATATGTTAATGTACATCCTGTAACCAACAATAAAACACGCTTTAATTTGATGTATTGTAATTGTTTTTACATACAACGGTTCAAAAGATATTGCTGTTTAAAGACAGGTGTTTTCTTTCATGAATCGGACTATAGGTTATGTTTTTCATGTTACATCTTCTTCTTAGCGTGCCTGTCCGGTTCGAACGCTGGCTGTCATCATGGCTATCTTGGTCTTGTCATCTGCAATGCGGAACAGTTGGGCCGAGCTTTTCCCATACCAGTCTCTCAGGTTAGCAAGCCAGGATATTCTTCTTCGGCCTGGCTGTCTTCTACCATCCAATCTTCCCTGCAGGATGCGCTGCAACAGTTCGTATCTACCGTGGTTCCTCATAATATGACCGAGTTATTGCAACTTGCGACACTTAATGGTGTTTATTACCTCTGGTTCCTTGTTCATCCGACGCAGTACCTCAATGTTGGTCACCCTATCTGTCCATGGTATCCTCAGCATTCTTCTGTACACCCAAAGTTCGAAGGCTTCAAGTTTAGTAGTGGTCGCCCTCGTCAACGTCCAAGACTCTACTCCGTACAGAAGAACGGAAAACACGTAACACCGCAAGAGTCGCAACTTAGTGCCCATAGTGAGATCATGACTCTTAAACGCCGAACTCATTGCGTTGAAAACACTCCTTGCCTTACCAATACGGCACTTGATCTCTTTTGAGTTTTCCCAGGCTTCCCACATGTTACATAGTTTACTAAAAATGAAACATAGGTTATAGTTTTCATTAATTACACTGGCAAGGGAAAGTCTTTTGAGTGTTTCACACCAGATTTTTAAGTATTTGATATTTTATGGTCTATCTAAATACAGGCTGATTCACGAAGACATGCAGAAACTTTGGGAGCCCATTGTACATGTAAAAATAATGAAAAAAGTTCATATAAATATGGGTTCAGAAATGCTTCGTTACCGAGTTACGGCTAGCGAAAAATTTCCCCCGGATTTCAGCTCACCAGGTGAAATAAGGTCTTCCTAAAATTCTGGTAAAGTAGATTAAGGGGCGAATTCAATCATTACTTATGGTTTTTGACCTGATAAATTGAATAAAACAGGTCCCGGAACTGTAAGTTAAATAGTTTTTGAGAAAACCAGTGTCAAATGCAAAAAATGGAATGAAAAAAACACGTTTTTTCATCTTAGTTTTTCCGGTTAATTTTACTTTGTACTCTTATGAATAAAAATTCATTTAATCAAACATCTATTCGCTTTCTGTGTACTTAATTTACACCGGTTTGTTCAGAATAACATTTTTTACATGTTTTATTCAAAAATTTTAACTGTTTCTTGGTGAAATAACAAAGTTATTCTTGCCCAAAGTTGAAAAAATGTGTTTTTCACTCAATTTTTTTGATTTGACACTGGTTTTCTTAAAAACTATTTAACTTACAGTTCTGGGACCTGTTTTATTCAATTTATCAGATCAAAAACCATAAGAAATGATTGCATTCGCCCCTTAATCTGCCTTACCAGAGTTCCAGGAAGACCTCATTTCACCTGGTGAGCTGAAATCCGGGCGAAACTTTCGCTAGCCGTAACTCGGAAACGAAGCATTTCCGGACCCATGTTTATATAAACTTTTTTTATTATTTTTACATGTACAACGAGCTCCTAAAGTTTCTGCATATCTTCGTGAATCACCTGTATTATAAGTTATTTATGTTTGTGTGCGTGTGTATTGAGAGAGCTACAACTCATGCATGTTGGAGACACCACACCCTATAAACCTGCAGATAGATTTGCGGGCCCTTGACAAACTGAAAACATATTACTTGCACCAATTTAAAATGAGATTATTTTATCATTATTTATATTATTAAACGAGAAATCTTCTGTATTCAATAACTTTTTCTCAATCGGTAATAAAAAAGACGACATTCTTGATTTTATCTCAGGCTATATACTAGCTGTAACCTTGATATTGGTATGATAATGACTTTATTAGTGATACAGGGTGATGTGGAAATCAATTTAAATGGTGTCATTCAACTTCTGTAGCCTACTGTGTATTAATACCATACCAATAAATATTCACCATGTAATAACTCCATAAAACTAGCTAATAAAATGACGACAGCTTTATTGTGTAACATTTTATTTCATTTATCAATAAATAAATTAGAAAATCGCAGTTGTTTTCTCGTAAATAAAGTTTTACATTATATTCACAATTATAGTTTATTTACTAAACTGAAAGATACTGGTTCGATTCTCTTCTAGTACCTAAATAAAATAGCTATTGGAAGAAAAAAAATATTATAAATAGAATATAAAAAAATATGTGAAAACTTTTACACGACTTTCTTTTGGCAATGTAAATAGTGTGTTTTTTTTGTTGTTTAATGTCCGACTGTTCTGCAATTACTGCTAATGCAGACGGTGAAGGATGAAATGATTTTTGTAACGTTTGAAAATATGCCGTGCCTGAATGAGATTCGAACACCAAGACCGCATGATGAGACACGAGCACTTTACCAACTACGCCAATGCAATATAACCTAAGTTAATCATGAGTAAATGAAGCTAAATAAAATCAACCTTGTTAGACTAAAAAGTACGGAAAATTACTATTACAGTAACGCTAAACTGAGCTCTCTTGAAAAAAAGTCTATATTATAAGTTGTGGGTTTATTCATTTCTACAACTTTAGTAATTTTTTTTTATTTTTTTACTTTATTATTGACTAAATATTGCCCATAACAGGCAGGTGGAATGTTAAATTTATTTGCACCCTATCTGCTAAGTTCCATGGCTACAAAATATTTGTCTTATCACATGTTCAACCAATTATATGAGTAAAGCATTTAAGGGGGATAGTCAACCCAGAAAATGAAAATCAAAACTTCTGGCTATAATTTATCATTATTTATTTTAAATGATAAAAGTCCAGATTTTATGTAGTAGATGCCAGTTTTTGAGCCTAGTTTAGGGTGAAAGAGTGATTTTCCGTATTTTTAAGCCAAACTGAGGTTGATTTTCATTTTGTGTCTTTCACTCATGATTAAAATAAGGTTATGTTGTTTGATTGTACGTAAACCTGTGTGGACATATGGGATAGAACTCTGGGGCACAGCAAGTTACAGTAACATTAAAATAATTCAACGGTTTCAGTCAAAAATACTTGGAAACATCATGGACTCGCCTTGGTACATATCCAACAATATATTGCACAGACATGAACATTCCCACGGTACATGAAGCAATACAGACATTTTGCACCAGTTACCAAACAAGACTTGAAAATGATCAGAATCCAGAAGCCATCAATCTCCTAGACAACAGTGGAACACACAGAAAACTATACAGACTACACCCTACAGATTTATTACTTTCTCTTGCCTATATGAATATATAGGAAGAAAAGTATTGTTTTCATGTCGATCACAACAAATACACTCTTCACCGGATCTATACGTTTTCAGACCCCCTGAACCCACACAAACATGTTTTTAGCGATTGGTCTGTGTGTGAACAGAATATCTCAAGAACGGAACATCGTACGAACTTGAAACTTGAAACTTAAGTTACATACCACTACCGGACCCGACACGAACATTTTCATCAAAATTGGTCAACCGGAAGAAGTAGTTTATTCGTATAATTTTTCACTTTTTTGCGATTTTCTCAAAAACTGGTTCTACGATTTTTTTAAAAATCGCCTGGTTTACTACATTTTTTATGCTCTACAAGATAGGGTAGGCGCCATGTTTGCTGAAATTCTGCGTGAGGTTGTTTTTACGTAAAAACATTTTCTTTTTAAGATTGCGGCTTTAATATGCATTTTAGCGGAAAACGTTATATAATAAAAGTTTTAGAGAATTTAAAATTCTACAACTTTTATTTCAAACATTTTTTTGTATAACGCTTAGTTTAGCGGTAATTAGCAATTTTCTGTTGTTTTCTCACGAAAACGTGTGAAAAATCTATTTTTTTAAGATTTCGGCCTTAGAATGCATTTTACGACAAAAAGGTATAAAATAAAATTTATAGGAAATGAAGAGATCTACAACTTTTATTTTTAGCATTTTTTTGTGCAGTGCCTAGTTTAGCGTGAAAGAGTGATTTTCCGTATTTTTAAGCCAAACTGAGTTCAATTTTCATTTTGCGTCTTTCACTCAAATTTAAAATAAGGTTATGTTTTTGAGGTTAGTTTTTAGTTTATATCTAATGTTGTATTACTAATGTTAGGTTTATTGTTAATTATTTGCATTGGCAAGAGAAAGTTGTGTGAGTGTTTCACACCAGAATTTTTTAATATGTGATTGTGTAATTTATTTTACATTCCTGGCGAGAACAATTCAACAAAATGGGAAATTTTATAGAGTAATACCAAGGGGTATTACTTGCTCATGATTTATATTTACAACACATCTACTCATTGTTCTATGAGAGCAGATCGTAGATTTACAGTTATTCAAAAAAAATGTTGTTTGAGGTTAGTTTTTTGTTTATTTCTAATGTTTTATTACTAATGTTGACCCACCGGGTTGGTCTAGAGGTAAATTCGTCGCCAAAATCAGCTGATTTTCGGAGACGAAGGATTGTGGCTCAAATCCTAGTAAAGGTAGTTACTTTTATACGGATTTGAACACTAGATAGTGGTTACCGGTGTACTTTGATGGTTAGGGTTCAATTAACCATACTCTCTCAGGAATGGTCGGCCTGTGTCTGTTCAAGACTACACAGTCTCATTTACACGTCATACACATCATCCTCATCTCATTGGGTCATGGGGTTGCTTATTGTTCTAAATTGAACAGATTGCAAAGTACACAAATTAGGAATAAATAAAAAAAAGAAGAAAAATTTACTAATGTTAGGTTATATTGTTAATTATTTGCGTTGGTAAGAGAAAGTTTTGTGTGTGTGTTTCACACCGGATTTTTACGGAATAATTATGTGGTTAGCTGTACCGTTCAAGTAAAATTGAATTTAGTTTTTAATAGTGGTTGTAAACAAATAACTCTGTGAGCAATGTCCATTTTAATGACCAGCTAGCTATATTGCTGTATAAATATAGGGTGATTCAAAAAGAGCGCCGGTTTTGATATATCAAATTAAGAGATTTACTTTATTGAAAAACTGAAAATAAATACATCAACAAGTTCATATTTCCTTCCGATTTTATGTATGAAAAATGATGTCATGCATGTGTCCTCCTCTACTGCGCTGGCACGCATCAACTCTGTCCATGAAATTGGATATTACTGTACGACAAGTTTCGACTTCCATTTGCCCGATAACCCGTCGAATTTCCTCCTTCAAGTCATTGATGTTTCGGGGTTTATTGGCATACACCAATGACTTCAGATGACCCCAAAGATGAAAGTCACAAGGCGTCAAGTCACACGACCGTGGTAGCCATTGATGGTCGGAATTACGAGAAATGATGCGATCCTGGAACCGTTCACGGAGCAACAACATTGTTTCTCGTGCAGCGTGACAGGTGGCACCATCCTGCTGAAACCACAACTCGTCAATGTCCATTCCATCCAAATGACGCCACAAAAACTCCCTAATTTGCTGGGTTAACAGCCACACTGTCACGAACCAACGCAACGTTCTGCTCAGTTTGGCCAGAACGACGACGTCCAGAACTTTTAAGGTCGACTGTTGAACCCGTCTCAAAAAACTTTTTCATGAGCCTGCGAACTGTTGATTCATTCGGTGCTTCATTACGTCCTAGAGTACCGCGAAGTCGCCTGACAGTAGCCGCATAACTCTCTCCACTCTGGTAAAATGTTTTGACGATTAACACTCGTTGCGCAATAGTAAACTTCTCCATGGTTAGACACAGACTGCGAGAGTACTACACTGCGAACAAGAGAAACTACAACTGAATCTTCAATCGGAATGTTCTCCAAAATAGAAATGTGGTCAAACAATGTTGCCAACCGATAAACAAAACTTTGCCAGCCGTTTAAAAACCGGCGCTCTTTTTGAATCACCCTTTAGAACGGTTTACAATGACGCTAATAAACCATTGTGGGCTTCCACAAAGGTCGGCATTCATTATAAAATTTCACAATCGAATTATATAACCCTTCTATGTAATGACTCACCGCGCTTAATGCATGTAGTAAATTCCGAACGGCATTTACTACATGCATCCGACCAAATATTCTCATCTCCGCCTACTATTGCATTACAAAGTTCAATAAATTTGGATTTATTTACTGTTAAACATCTGTTAATTTGTTTCACTTATTGGAACTAATATCTTATATACAAGGTGTTCCTAAAGTTTTACTTTTTATTTTCTCTCGTTGTGTATGAATTTCTAGGAAAGGTAAATTGATTTTCATTTCGACATTTTCCAAATTTGCCCATAACAGACAGGTGGAGAGTCAAATTATTTACTCTCAATCTGTTCGTTGCTGGGCTAAAATAAAAAGTTCTGTATCTTATCACATAGTCAGCTAATTTAATGACTGAGTCGTTTAAGAACAGAAGAGGTAGAGGTGTAAAAAACACTAATCAGAGTTATCTGATCTGAAATTAATGAATTTCATTATACAGCCAGACCCTGTGGTGAATGAAGTGAAGGTGTCATTTGCAGAGTGAAAAATATGTGCTTTTTAGAGGGCCCGGCATGCTGATAAGCGTACTTTTCTATTCAGTAAGGAAGACAATGGTAAACCACCTCACTCCTCGTTTTACTTCGTAAAACCTCTACAGGTTCAAACCAGCTTATCGGCTGATGACCTTAACAACAACAATTTTCCAAATCGAATTTTCACCAGAAATACACGTTTTCAGGCACCATGAACAGAAAAATTGTGTTTTTAGCGATTGGTAATTGTGTGTTTGTGTGTAAACAAAATATGCGATTGATATTTGTGTCTGTATGTGAACAAAATATCTTGAGAATGAAACATGTAAAAAGTTGAAACTTCAAAATTAATGTAGGTACTACAAATGGACCCGATACGAACATTTTCGTCAAAATCCGTCAACCGGAAGTAGTAGTTTATTCGTGTGATTTTTTTTAGCTTTATTGCGATTTTCTCGAAAACGGTTCAAACGATTTTTCTTTACAATAATTATTGCTAAGCCGCAATATTAAAAAATCTCATTTTTTGGTAGGTTCGGTAGCTAGTAGTATCCAACTTAACTTTGAAGTTTCAACTTCGTACGATATTTCACTTTTGAGATATTTTGTTGAAACACAGACCGATCGCTAAAAAAACACGTTTGAGTTCAGGGAGATTGAAAACGTGTTGCCTATATCCGGTAAAAACTTTATTTCGAAAAATCGACACAAGCGATAGCTACGAGTATCTATGTATTTATATAGGGCAAGAGAAAGTAAGCAACTGGCTTCTACCCCTGAGTCCCAGGTTCGATTCCCGGTCAGATCTGGCATTTTTTCATCACTCAGTTTCATTGCCATCATTACCCACCGTCTGAATTAGCAGAAATGGCGGAACAGTCAAGACGTAAAAAACATTAGAAAGTAAAAAATACTAGATAATTGTAATTTTTATACTAAGATAAAAACAACCCATCGGGTTGGTCAAGGGGTAACGTCGTCGCCGCTAGTCAGCTGTTTAACAGCTAATTTTTGAGACGAAGATTCCTGGTTCAAATCCTAGTAAAGGTACAGTTCAGCCGTTCTTAGTTTGCTCCTTCTGTCAACAAACCAAATCCAGCTACTACAGGGTGCACACTAGAGTCTGTGACTTTATGGATGTCGTATTCCTATTAAGTTAAGTATGTTTTTAATTATAAGTACTTAAAACATCGGTCATGATATAATGTAGGCCTAAAAATTTCATTTATAAAAATACTTTTAAAAGTATTTTGTATTTAATTACTTTTGAAAGTATGTTGTTACTTTTTAATCAGCGTGTACTCATTTTTATATAATGCACATGCTCAGTGACGTCATTATTTGTTTACATTAGGAGCTAAGAAAGGCTGGACTGTAGTTAAAGGCTAAGCCAATTGGTGTGAGCGCTGGACTACGCATGCGCATACTAGACTTCGACCCCGCATACCCCTCCAACCAACAGTTAGATGTACAGTCAGAGTGTTGTTAAAAATTGACAACACCCATTGTATTTTGTAGGCATGCTGTTCCACTGTTGATTACATACACTTCACTATTGCAGTACATACAAGACTATACTAATGCAGACGCACGTTTCGCCCAGCGCTCACCTTACGAAAATCAGGCTATACTTTTATACGGATTTGAATGGTAGACAGTGGTTGTGGGTGTACTTTGATGGATAGGTTTCAATTAATCATACTCTCTCGGGAATGGTCGGCCTGAGTTTGTACAAGACTACACCTGATTTACACGTCATACATATCATCCTCATCTCATTGGGTCATTGGGTTGCTTATTGTTCTCAATTGAACAGATTGCAACGTACACACATTAGGAATAAAAAAAGAAATTAAAAAAAAGATAAAAGTACATTTCTAAACTTTTTTTCTAATACATTTATATAGAGTCTCCGATGTAGGCAACCAGCAACACAAGTGAGCATGCGCATTAATTAAAAATAAACACAGCATGATCAAAAATACTATCTCATACAACACTTATTCGCTCTAAGCTTAATGACAACACTTCCAGTTCTCTTTATGAAACTACAATAATTACACGTAATCTGAGCGGTATAATTGAAAACGCTTAAAGGATTGTTTATTTTAGGTGGATGTAGATTTAAGATTTTTATGGTTATGATGGAATGTGGTGCAAGATAATTGTCAGGTGGAGAGGTAGACGCGCCAACTAGTGTAAAACTTTCGTTTACAACCTATAGGAGGCGCTTGCCTCAATATAAGCGGAGTACTCTTACAGTAGATGGGTTATATTTTATGTTGCTGGGCTTCGAACCAACCGGTCAGTCAGCCAGCTGTTATAAAATTATTATTTTTCAAGTGACACCAGTTGAACGAAAATATCTGTTTAGTGACCATTTTAGAATCATTATAAATATCATCTGAATCCATAGAACCCATCATCTGAATTACATAGACTCGATTGAAAAAATTCAAAATAGATTATTGCGTCTCCTGTATTACAAAAAATATGGTATGTCATGCCCTTTAGGGTTTTCTACGGAGACGATGAGAAGAATTTTTGACATAAAATCCCTTGAAGTCAGACGAAATGTGATGTGTATGCAGTTTTTATGTTGTTGTTGTTTAGGTCAACAGCCGAAAGGCTGGTTTGAACCTCTAGATGTTTTACTAAGTAAAACGAGTAGTGAAGTGGTTTACCTTTGCCTTCCTCACTGAATGGAAAAGTACACTTATCAGCATGCCGGGCCCTCTGAAAAGCACATATTTTCCACTCTGCTAACGACACCTTCACTTCATTCACCACAGGGTCTGGCTGTACATTGAAATTCATTACTTTGAGAGGAGATAACTCTGATTAGTGTCTTTTACACCTCTACCTCTTCTGTTCTTAAATGATTCGGTCATTTACTTGGCTGACCATGTGATAAGAAACAGAACTATTTATTTTAGCCCTGCAACGAACAAATTGAGTGTAAATAATTTGACACTCCACCTGTCTGTTATGGGCACGCAATTTTTATATAAAATATTAAATAATAAGGTTGACCTAGAGGATATTGTTAAAAACATTTTTTATTATTATGTACCTTTTGTTAGATCCAGGACTTTTAATCTGTTTTATTTGGCTAAAGTGAACACTGTGCAATACAGTAATACTTAAAAAAGTATTACTGATACGGACGTTAACAAGGACGTTACGGACGTTATTACAAGGATACGGACGTTATCCTTGTTTAATAAATTTAATCTGGAACTCGATCCTTTTTTTGATAATTACAAACAATTTTCATCAAAATATTATCAGGCTCTCACCAACCAATAAATGACATAAATTCACAGAGCAGACTCGCATCTTTTTCTTCCTTCTATTGTTTCCTTTTCCTTTTCCTTTTATTAATTTATAAATAAATAATATTATTTTTGATCAAGTTTTGCTAAACTATTTTTTGTGGGAATTTTTGTTTTTTTTTCTTATTAATTTGTTATTATAGTAAGTAATTTTATTGAAACATTTTTTTATGAGAAAAAGAGACAAAAAGTGTATTAGCATGTATATTATGTAAATAAAATAGTTATAAGCAAATATTGTTTTGTAAATATGTAATTTTTTTATGTCAATAAGGCTTATATGGATAAGTTCTGTTAGCCTTTATATTGTTGTAAATAAATAAATACATAAATAAATAAATAAATTTTATTAAAGGGTTAGTTACTCTTTAAATTTACATCTCCTTGAAAACAGCAATCAAATTTGGAAGTTTTCTAGCATAATACCCACAGTTGTTGAAAACAAATAAAGGCTAAAAAAAATAATAATAACTTAATGTGTGTGGGATTAAAGATATAAAATAAAGGATTATAAGAAATCGAACGGTAAATTTAATTTTAGACTTACACGAATTATCTATGAGATCATAGGTTACATTGTACTAAATATATCACGCCAAAATTCCTTTTGTGCCAAATATTTACATACATTACTATAGTTATAAGTTATTTTAAATTATTCCAAAGTTAAAGTTCACGGACAAAGTAATTTAAATATTTGTTTAATTACATATTTATTTAAAATATTTTACACTCCCTACGAGAGTAACAAAACAGTTCATCTGCTTCTTCTCACTCTCTCTCTCTCTTCATCTCTTGTTACCGTCTCATGTTACACTTCTTCTATATGTTGATATTGAGATGGGCAATAAGGAGCTTGTATGCCCAAAACGGGCAGGTGGAGTGTTATTTTAATTGCACTCTATCTGTTTGGTCCAGGGCTAAAAAAATTGTTCTGTTTCTTATCACATAGTCAGCCACTTATATGACTGAACTATTTAAGAACAGAAGAGGTAGAGGTGTAAAAGACACTAGTCAGAGTTATCTCCTCTGAGAGAAATGAATTTCACTATGCAGCCAAACCCTGTGGTGAATGAAGTGAAGGTGTCATTTGCAGGGTGGAAAGTGAGTGCTTTTCGGAGGGCCTGGCATGCTGATAAGCATACTCTTTCAACTCTGTGAGGAAGGCAATTGTAAACCACCTTACTCCTCGTTTTTACTTAGTAAAACCTCTAGAGGTTCAAACCAGCCTTTCGGCTGTTGACCTAAACAACACAAGGAGCTTGTGTTGTATTCCTCTTTGGATTTAAAAAGCGGGACATATTAATTTATTTTTTTTTTAATTTATTTATTTAATGTCGCATCAACTGCAATGGTCATTACCGACGACGTTGGGGTGGAACTTTATGCAATGAAGGATGAAATGATCTTTTGTAACGTACGAAAAATATGCCGTGCCTGAGTGGGATTCGAACCCAGGACCGCATGATGAGAGGCGAGCATGTTACCAACTGCGCCAATGCGGCCGGCTAATTTATTTATTTTCCTTTTACTTGACCCACCGGATTCCTAGAAATAAAGTCGTCATCAAAATCAGCTGTTTAACAGCTGATTTTCGGAGACAAAGGTTCCTGGTTCAAATCCTAGTAAAGGTTAGGTTCCTGGTTCAAATCCTAGTAAAGATAGTTACTTTTATACGGATTTGAATATTAGACAGTGGCTACCGGTGTACTTTAATGGTTGGGGTTTAATTAACCATACTCTCCCAGGAATGGTCGGCCTGGTCTGTACAAGACTACACCTCATTTACATGCCATACACATCATCCTCATCTCATTGGGTCATGGGGTTGCTTATTGTTCTGAATTGAACAGATTGCAACGTACACAAATTAGGAATTTAAAAGAAAAATGTTACACTTCTTCCACATGATGGTATAGGTACGGGCAATAAGGAGCTTGTGTTGTATTCCTCTTTGGAGTTAAAAAACCGGGACACATTTATTTATTTATTTTCCCTTTATTTGACCCACCGGGTTCCTAGAAATAAAGTCGTCATCAAAATCAGCTGTTTAACAGCTGATTTTCGGAGACAAAGGTTCCTGGTTCAAATCCTAGTAAAGGTACCTACTTTTTCATACGGATTTGAATGCCAGACAGTGGTTACCAGTGTAATTTGATGGTTGGGGTTCAATTAATCATACTCTCTGATTCTGTACAAGACTACACCTCATTTACACGTCATACATTATCATCCTTATCTCACTGGGTCATGGGGTTGTTTATTGTTCTCAATTGAACAGATTGCAACGTGCACACATTAGGGATTAAAAAACAATTTTTCCCTTTACTTACAAAAAATATCACATCAATATAATTTTAATTTCCTTAATTATAATTTGAAAATCTAAAACTATTTATTTTAATTGGTAGTGGTTAAATTAATCCACCCAACTATGGTTTTCCATGTTCAAGGGTAGATCAATTCAGCGCTTGTTTGTTTATTTACTAGGCCTACTCCAACTACTAGGGTAATCTATTAGTGTGTTAGTAATTACAACTACATGTTAGTTAATTAACTTAAATATTAATTAAACTACTTAAACACATCTTCATTAAAATATTATGCTATTATATAATTATATATACAAATGAAAAAAAAACAATAATATAGTAAAAATGCAAAACAAAACAAATTATTTACAAATAGAAAACTAATTATCGAACCCGGTAGGTGAGCTCAAAAATATTTATTTCCTGGTAGCCTATAACGATTGTTTCTACAGCTTCTCTCCGTACTCCAATAGCCTAATGTTTACTGCTTTATGGTGAATTAAAAAAATCGTTAAAATCATTTGTGAGAAACTAGGGTTTCTATAATTTTACTCAAAGAGTAAAATACGCTTAATTTTTACTTTCTCTTGCCTACATGAATATATAGGAAGGAAAGTATTGGTTTCATGTCGATTTTAAGAAATCGAGTTATCACCGGATCTACACGTTTTCAGACCTCCTGAACCCAAAAAACATGTTTTAAGCGATTGGTCTGTGTGTGTGTGTGAACACAATATCTCAAGAACGGAACATCGTACGAACTTCAAACTTGAAACTTAAGTTACATACCACTACCGGACCCGACACGAACATTTTCATCAAAATTGGTCAACCGGAAGTAGTAGTTTGTTCGTGTTATTTTTCACTTTTTGCGATTTTCTCAAAAACTGGTCCTACGATTGTTTTAAAAATCGCCTAATTTACTAATTTTTTTATGCTCTACAAGATAAGGTAGGCGCCATGTTTGCTGTAATTCTCGGTGAGGCTGTTTTCACGTAAAGAAATTGTTTTTTTCTAAGATTACGGCTTTAATATGCATTTTAGGGCAAAAATCTACATAATAAAAGTTGTAGAGAATTTAAAGTCCTACAACTTTTATTTCAAACATTATTTTATATTACATGTTTAGCGGTAATTAGCGATTTTATGTTTTTTTTTCTCACGAAAACGTGTGAAAAATCGATTTTTTTTAAGATTTCGGGCTTAGTATGCATTTAACGACAAAAGTGTATATAATAAAATTTATAGGAAATTGAAAGATCTACAACTTTTATTAAAAACATTTTTCTCTACAGAGCCTAATTTTACGTGAAAGGGTGATTTTCGGTACTTTTAAGCCAAACTGAGATTGATTTTCATTTTGCGTCTTTCATATATGATTAAAATAGGTTATGTTTATTGAGGTTAGTTTTTTGTTTATTTGTAATGTTTTATTACTAATGTTAGGTTTATTGTTAATTATTTGCATTGGCAAGAGAAAGTTGTGTGAGTGTTTCACACCAGATTTTGATGTTTTATAACTACATTACCATAACAGGCAGGTAGAGTGTTAAATTATTTGCCCTCGATCTTCTAGTTCCAGGGCTACGAACAGAAGTTGTGTTTCTTATTAGGCCTACTCGGTCACCCAATTGTATGACTGAACCATTTAACAACCGCAGAAGTAGAGATGCAAAAGACTCTAGTCTCAGAGTAATGAATTTCATTATACAGTCAGACCCTGTGGTAAATGAAAGGGAGGTGACATTTTCAGAGTGGAAAGTAGGTAATTTTCATAGGCCCTGGCATGCTGATAAGCGTATAGTACGTTTGTTTTTGGAAGAAGCTTGTAAGGGGAGGGCGAAGTGGAAAGTAGGTAATTTTCATAGGCCCTGGCATGCTGATAAGCGTATAGTACATTTGTTTTTGGAAGAAGCTTGTAAGGGGAGGGCGAAGTGGAAAGTAGGTAATTTTCATAGGCCCTGGCATGCTGATAAGCGTATAGTACATTTGTTTTTGGAAGAAGCTTGTAAGGGGAGGGCGAAGTGGAAAGTAGGTAATTTTCATAGGCCCTGGCATGCTGATAAGCGTATAGTACGTTTGTTTTTGGAAGAAGCTTGTAAGGGGAGGGCGAAGTGGAAAGTAGGTAATTTTCATAGGCCCTGGCATGCTGATAAGCGTATAGTACATTTGTTTTTGGAAGAAGCTTGTAAGGGGAGGGCGAAGTGGAAAGTAGGTAATTTTCATAGGCCCTGGCATGCTGATAAGCGTATAGTACATTTGTTTTTGGAAGAAGCTTGTAAGGGGAGGGCGAAGTGGAAAGTAGGTAATTTTCATAGGCCCTGGCATGCTGATAAGCGTATAGTACGTTTGTTTTTGGAAGAAGCTTGTAAGGGGAGGGCGAAGTGGAAAGTAGGTAATTTTCATAGGCCCTGGCATGCTGATAAGCGTATAGTACATTTGTTTTTGGAAGAAGCTTGTAAGGGGAGGGCGAAGTGGAAAGTAGGTAATTTTCATAGGCCCTGGCATGCTGATAAGCGTATAGTACGTTTGTTTTTGGAAGAAGCTTGTAAGGGGAGGGCGAAGTGGAAAGTAGGTAATTTTCATAGGCCCTGGCATGCTGATAAGCGTATAGTACATTTGTTTTTGGAAGAAGCTTGTAAGGGGAGGGCGAAGTGGAAAGTAGGTAATTTTCATAGGCCCTGGCATGCTGATAAGCGTATAGTACATTTGTTTTTGGAAGAAGCTTGTAAGGGGAGGGCGAAGTGGAAAGTAGGTAATTTTCATAGGCCCTGGCATGCTGATAAGCGTATAGTACATTTGTTTTTGGAAGAAGCTTGTAAGGGGAGGGCGAAGTGGAAAGTAGGTAATTTTCATAGGCCCTGGCATGCTGATAAGCGTATAGTACATTTGTTTTTGGAAGAAGCTTGTAAGGGGAGGGCGAGTAGGTAGAGTAGGGATAGTTTCAACGGGGCAACTGTTGTCTCCTTCTCACTTAATCATCATTCCCTCTCTTTCTAATTGTATACTACTCTGTTACAACTACTACGCTAGGCTAACAACTTAATATTTTCTTTTGTCTTTTGCCTTCTCCATCTGAATCCCATTTCTTTAATAATTATTTTCAACAGCGACCATTTACTTCCTTTGAAATTAATTTTCTCCCGCAAAACGGGAAGTAACGAATTCAAAGCTGGCCATTCAGCGTTTGTTTTATGAAAATCATATATTGTTCTTCTCACAACACACTTATCAAAATCGCCCACTTCACTCTTCATGTTCCTTCTCTTGCCTTTCTTATTTGGTGTTCTAATTAGCATATCAGGGTTTTTCTTTTTTCTTTCAAAATTCTTTGAACTGTACTACGCAAAATCCCCATAGCTCCTGACTACCCGATTTTGCACATCAGTCAGTAAAATTGGTCCGTTTTGTTCAGCTTCTTTTTTCATAAAATTGTGTACACTGACTATGTACTCCCTAGCCTGATGGTGTATTACCCTGCCTTTTCCGTATTACACTAGCACTCGTGCTCAATTTTCACTACTACAACTAGGTTCCATTGTAATAACTAAATAAATAAAAATCTGGTGTGAAACACTCACACAACTTTCTCTTGCCAATGCAAATAATTAACAATAAACCTAACATTAATAATAAAATATTAGAAATAAACAAAAAACTAACCTCAAAAACATAACCTTATTTTAATCATGAGTGAATGATGCAAAATGAAAATCAACCTCAGTTTGGCTTAGAAATACGGAAAATCACTCTTTCTCTCTAAACTAGGCTCTGTAGAGAAAAATGCTTTAAATAAAAGTTGTAGATCTTTTAATTTTCTATAAATTAAATTATATACACTTTTGTCGTAAAATGCATACTAAGGCCGAAATCTTAAAAAAATCAATTTTTCACACATTTTCGTGAGAAAAAAACAAAAAAGTGCAAATTAACGCTAAACTAAGCGTTATACAAAAAATTGTTTGAAATAAAAGTTGTAGAATTTTCAATTCTCTACAACTTTTATTATATAAAGTTTTGCGCTAAAATGCATATTAAAGCTGTAATCTTAAAAAAAACAACGTTTTTACGTGAAAACCGCCTCACCCAGAATTTCAGCAAACATGGCGCCTACCCTATCTTGTAGAGAATAAAAAATTGAGTAAACCAGGCGATTTTTAAAAAAATCGTAGGACCAGTTTTTGAGAAAATCGCAAAAAAGTGAAAAATTATACGAATAAACTACTACTTCCGGTTGACCGATTTTGATGAAAATGTTCGTGTCGCGTCCGGTAGTGGTATGTAACTTAAGTTTCAAGTTTCAAGTTCGTACGATGTTCCGTTCTTGAGATATTCTGTTCACACACAGACACACACACAGACACAGACACACACACACACACACACACACAGACACACACACAGACCAATCGCTAAAAACATGTTTTTTGGGTTCAGGGGGTCTGAAAACGTATAGATCCGGTGAAAACTCGATTTCGAAAAATCGACATGAAAACAATACTTTCCTTCCTATATATTCATATAGGCAAGAGAAAGTAAAAATTAATATAAACAAAACCAAACAGCAAAAGAGTAAAAACAATAGGTAGTAACATAAAACAGTAGGCCTACTACCGAATGCACGAGTTGAAGACGTGTGAAGGGAATAGAACAACAAAAATATAAAATTACAACATACAGTCAATGTTTTTAGGATTTATAGTACACTTAGGCTGTTAACGCTGCTAGCACTATGGAGAGACTGATCAGTTCCCTTCGAGGTGCTTCCCCCACCACTAAACAGAACAGCTCAGCGGCACAGAGCGTTGATGGGAGAGCTTCTTGCTAGAACAAAATAAGCTGTACTTTTCCGCTCAGTGACGAACGCATTGGTAAACCACTTGACTCCTCGTTTTACTTGGTAAAGCCTCTAGAGGTTCAAATCGGCCTTTCAGCTGATGACCTAAACAATAACAACTACAGTCCAGCCTCTCTTAGTTTGCTCCTAGTGTAAACAAATAATGACGTCACTGAGCATGCGCATTATATCAAAATGTGTACACGCTGATTAAAAAGTAACAACAAAATACTTTCAAAAGTATTTAAATACAAAATACTTTTAAAAGTATTTTTCTAAATGAAATTGTTAGGCCTACATCATATCATGACTGATGTTTTTAGTACTTTAAGTGCTTATAATTTAAAAAATCTGGTGTGAAACACTCACACAACTTTCTCTTGCCAGTGCAAATAATTAACAATAAACCTAACATTAGTAATAAAACATAAGAAATAAACAAAAAACTAACCTCAACAAACATAACCTAATTTTAATCATGAGTGAAAGACGCAAAATGAAAATCAACCTCAGTTTGGCTTAAAAATACGGAAAATCACTCTTTCTCTCTAAACTAGGCTCTGTAGAGAAAAATGCTCTAAATAAAAGTTGTAGATCCTTTAATTTTCTATAAATTTAATTATATACACTTTTGTCGTAAAATGCATACTAAGGCCGAAATGTTAAAAAAATCGATTTTTCTCACGTTTTCGTGAGAAAAAAAACAGAAAATCGCAAATTACCGCTAAACTAAGCGTTATACAAAAAAATGTTTGAAATAAAAGTTGTAGGTTTTTAAATTCTCTACAACTTTTATTATATAAGTTTTTGCGTTAAAATTTATATTAAAGCCGTAATCTTAAAAAAACAACGTTTTTACGTGATAACAGCCTCAACGAGAATTTCAGCAAACATGGCGCCTACCCTATCTTGTAGAGAATAAAAAATTGAGTAAAATAGGCGATTTTAAAAAAAATCGTAGGACCAGTTTTTGAGAAAATCGCAAAAAACTGAAAAATTATACGAATAAACTACTACTTCCGGTTGACCGATTTTGATGAAAATGTTCGTGTCGCGTCCGGTAGTGGTATGTAACTTAAGTTTCAAGTTTCAAGTTCGTACGACGTTCCGTTCTTGAGATATTCTGTTCACACACACACACACACACAGAGACACACACACAGACCAATCGCTAAAAACATGTTTTTTGGGTTCAGGGTGTCTGAAAACGTATAGATCCGGTGAAAACTCGATTTCGATAAATCGACATGAAAACAATACTTTCCTTCCTATATATTCATATAGGCAAGAGAAAGTAAAAATAGTTAACTTAATAGGAATACGACACCTGTAAAGTCGCGGACTCTAGCGTGCACCCTGTAGTAGGTGGCTTTTTTTTGTTGACAGAAGGAGGAGGAGCAAACTAAGAACGGCTCAACTATACATTAAAACCTGCTATGGAACCCCTTAGGAGGTTAAGTATAACCTCAGTTTTCGAATTTCAAGAATATTCAAAATATATTGTAAACATAAGCGTTATAGAAGTACATCTTTCTAAAGCATTTTTTTGACTTCAGGGGTCCATAAGATGTATTCAGTTGAAATACATTTTCATCTATATAATGCTTATAAATAGTGAGAGAGATATCAAAAACGGCACGCATGATGCAAGATATATTATCCACTTTAATATGGATTAGCGCACGTCGATTAAAATCACGAATTAACCTTTTCTTCCTTCACCACCAACCTATCTCTTTCTTTCACATATCACGTACTATTTCTCTCTCTTTTTACATGATTATATTATATATTCCACGTTTTTTCATTTCATGGAATTTCTTGTTAGAATGTGTACACCCCATGTTCCAAAAATCTGTTGGATCATTTATTTTTACGTTCTCTAGCCGTATTTGTTGTTTAGGTGATCTGCCGAAAGCCAAAAGGCTGGTTTGAACCTCTAGAGGCTTTACTAAGTTAAGCGAGGAGTGACATGTTTTACCATTGCCTTCCTCACTCAGTGGGATAAGTAGGCTTATCAGCATTCCAGGCCTCCTGAAAAGCATCTACTTTCCATCCTTCAAATAACACCTTCACTTCATTCACCACAGGGTCAACTCTTAGAAAAGATAACTGTGACTAGCATATTTTACACGTGAACCTGTTTTGTTGTTAAATGCTTCATTCATATAATTGGCAGACCATGTGATAAGAAACAGAACTATTTTTTGTAGCCCTGGACCTATCAAATCGAGTGCAAATAGTTTAACACTCCATCTGCCTGTTACAAGCAGAATGTGATATTATTAACTTCAAATTAATTTATGCAACGCCTCTGATGCTAGTAATTTCTAGGTAGGCCTACTTAAAAAATCTGGTGTGAAACACTCACACAACTTTCTCTTGCCAATGCAAATAATTAATAATAAACCTAACATTATTAATAAAACATTAGAAATAAACAAAAAACTAACCTCAAAAACATAACCTTATTTTAATCATGAGTGGAAGACGCAAAATGAAAATCGAACTCAATTTGGCTTAAAAAAAACGGAAAATCACACTTTCACGCTAAACTAGGCTCTGTAGAGAAAAATTATCTAAACAAAAGTTGTAGATCTTTTAATTTTCTATAAATTTAATTGTATACACTTTTGTCGTAAAATGCATTCTAAGGCCAAAATCTTAAATCGATTTTTCACACGTTTTCGTGAGAAAAAAACAGAAAATCGCAAATTACCGCTAAACTAAGCGTCATACAAAAAAATGTTTGAAACAAAAGTTGTAGGTTTTTAAATTCTCTACAACTTTTATTATATAAGTTTTTGCGCTAAAATTTATATTAAAGCCGTAATCTTAAAAAAACAACGTTTTTACGTGAAAACAGCCTCACCGAGAATTTCAGCAAACATGGCGCCTACCCTATCTTGTAGAGAATCAAAAATTGAGTAAAATAGGCGATTTTAAAAAAAATCGTAGGACCAGTTTTTGAGAAAATCGCAAAAAACTGAAAAATTATACGAATAAACTAAGTTACTACTACTTCCGGTTGACCGATTTTGATGAAAATGTTCGTGTCGCGTCCGGTAGTGGTATGTAACTTAAGTTTCAAGTTTCAAGTTCGTACGATGTTCCGTTCTTGAGATATTCTGTTCACACACAGACACACACACACACAGACACACACACAGACCAATCGCTAAAAACATGTTTTTTGGGTTCAGGGGGTCTGAAAACGTATAGATCCGGTGAAAACTCGATTTCGAAAAATCGACATGAAAACAATACTTTCCTTCCTATATATTCATATAGGCAAGAGAAAGTAAAAATAAATCTGTGTGGTGGGAACATTCTGTCCAGTCTTCTGTGTGTTTAGTTTTGTCTTGAGGTTGATGGTTTTCCGCGAAGAAAAAATGAATTCCAAAACTGATCTAAGTTGCCAGAGTTATAATGATTTGTCAAATTGTGATAAAACCTGCATTAAAATCACTTAATTTTTTAAATTTTTAATGTGCGTACGTTGCAATCTGTTCAATTTAAGAACAATAAGCAACCCGATGACCCAATCAGATGAGGATGATGTGTATGACGTGTAAATGAGGTGTAGTCGTGTTCAGACTCAGGCTGACCATTACTGAGAGAGTATGGTTAATTAAACCCTAACCATCAAAGTACACCGCTTACTACTGTCTAGTATTCAAATCCGTATAAAAGTAACTACTTTTACAAGGATTCGAACCAGGAACCTTCGTCTCCGAAAATCAGCTGCTAAACAGCTGACTTGCGGCGACGACTTTACCTCTATACTAACCAGCTTGGTTTTTTACTTTCTCTTGCTTATATGAATACATTGGAAGTAAAGTGTTGTTTATATGTAGATTTTTCGAATTCGAGTTTTCACCGGATCTACAAGTTTTTAGATCCCCTGAACCCAAAAAACATGTTTTTAGCGATGTGTATGTGAACAGAATATCTCAAGAACAGAACTTTGTACGAAGTTCTGTTTTTCTTCTGTTGTTGAAACTTGAAACTTAAAGTTAAAACCTACAAGAGGACCCGACACGAACATTTATATCAAAATCGGTCAACCAGAAGTATTAGTTTATTCGTGTCATTTTTTCACTTTTTTGCAATGTTCTCAAAAACGGCTCCTACGATTTTACTTTTAAATCCCCTCATTCTTTTTACTACATTCTTTATGATCTACAAGATGCAGTAAGCGCCATGTCTGCTGAAATTCTAGAGGAAGCTGTACTCTCGTAAAAAAATGCTTTTTTCAAAGATTGGAGCCTTAATATGCATTTTAGCGCAAAAGTGTACATAATAAAAGTTGTAGACAATTTAAAATTCCACAACTTTTTTTTACTAACATTGTTTTGTACAGTGCAGCTTAGTTTAGCGGTAATTAACGATTTTCTGTTTTTTTTCCATGAAAATCTGTAAAACTAATGGGATTTTTAAGCTTACGGAATTAGTATGTATTTTACGACAAAAGTGTAGGCTATAAATCAAATTTATGAGAAGTTAAAAGATCTATAACTTTTATTTCAGCATTTTTTTGTTCAGAGCCTACTTTAGCGTCAAAGAGTAATTTTCCGTGTTAATAAGCCAAACTAAGGTTGGTTTTCATTTTACGTCATTCACTCATGATTAAAATTAGGTTATGTTTTTTGAGGTTAGGTTTTTGTTTACTTCTAATATTTTGTTACTAATATTAGGTTTTATTGTTCGTTATTTGTATTGGCAAGAGAAAGTCGTGTGAGTATTTCACACCAGATTTTTATAAATAATTTTATAATTTATTATTATTATTTACGTTATGGCCTACAAAGGACCGCGATTTCTCAGTTTTTCTTCTGTGCTTTCCTCTTCGCCCAGTATTCCTTCATTTTCTTGGAAAAGTCACGTTTTCGTTCTTCCGACCATTTAGGTCTTGATCTTTTACTGTCCTCTTCCTGGAGCACTAGTTTGAGTTTATGTCTGAGAGGTGTTCTTTGTATGATGTCCGTCTCCGTTATCTGGAGTTTGTTGCAGTCTGTTTTTATCTCTTTGAGCCATCCATCGGGATTTTTCAATTTTTCTTTGTAGTTCAGGATTTGTTTTGAGAGCCTATGCTCTCTATGCTTTATAATTTAATTTATATTAATTGAACAAATTTTTTATTGATTAAATTTTTACTTTTATACGTTGAAATTCAAAATACTAAAATGTTGTTTTTTAACACCCTATATTGTATTTGTATAAAAACACAAATAATAAGATAATAAAGTATAATGGGTGAGATACGAGCCCAGTGTGTTCAGGTTATGACCTTTGGGTATGGCTATCTACCTTATTTGTAAGGCGTAAGATATTTTACGAGGGCATGATTCATGTTCCATGCATCATGCATCAGGTAGTGTAAAATCATGATTTTTCTACTTCGAAAGGTCAACGTCGCTTCATCTTACCTTGCCAATGCCTTTTGTAATATAATATTTACGTACATGCATTTGTTGATTTCATAAATTGTTTCTATACAGAAATATTAGCGTTGTTTATAAATACTATTATTTCTGAAAAACAATTAACTTTTTTATTAATTAAAAACCACAGGTGGGGTGTTAAATTATTTGCATTCGAACTGTTAGTTCCAGGGCTACAAAAATTAGTTCTGTTTCTTATCATTCGGTCAGGTAATTATTATGATTGAACTATTTAGGAACATAAAAGGTAAAGGTGTAAGAGATACTACACTATTTTTCAGGGCTAATGAGCTCTAAACGTAGGCCTACGAATTGCCCCCTACCCAGTTCATAGCTACCCAGTGACTTACCTACACTTCTTGTTCTTCGGGCGATGATAACCTTCCTGGTTTTTTGCCCAAAAAAAAAAAAAACACTTGCTCTCGTAGCTCTGTTATACATTTTGTCAGCCATTTTTTTTTGTCTTTCAATAACAATTTATAACCAATAAACATACAATCAGATGACTATATAATAAAGTATTGCATGTTAACGCGCTCTATAATCAATGTGTTCAGTACGAGATGCAAGACACGTGTGAACTATTGCGGCTCTTATACGCATGCGCGCGAAACATTTGTCAGGTTTAAACATTCGTACAATTTAACAACCCTGGAAAATGTTCTGATTGGTCTGAACACGTGGAACAGGAGAGCTCATCAACAGTAAAAAGCATTAGTCACAGTTATCTCATCTGAGAATAATGAATTTCATCATTTTACAGCCAGACCTTATGGTGAATGAAGTTAAGGTGTCATTTGCAGGGTGGAAAGTACTCGTAGATGCTTTTCAGAGGGCGTGACATGCTGATACGTATATTTTTCCACTCACTGATTATAGCATTGGTAAACCACTTTACTGCTCGTTTTACTTTAAAGCCTCTAGAGGTTCAAATCAACCTTTTGGCTGGTCACCTAAACAACAAAATATAATATTAAGTAGGCAATAAACAATACGCTTCTCAAACTCCTTGATTAATCTTAATTTCTTTCAATCGATTCTTACTCGTATTTATCGATATTTAAGTATTGGTGTCACATACTTTCAATCTTTCCTTACAAAATAACGTGAGCCAGTTAATTGAAGAATAACTCGAGTACTTAACGTACTTAACTTACTACTACAAAACATGAGAAAGTAATACAAAGGTATTGGTTTCTGCAACACCACCTCGTTTATCGGACGTTAGGCATTCTTCTGTAAAGTCAAATATATTTTAATGTTTTTTTTTTAACCTTAATGTGTGTACGTTGCAATCTGTTCAATTTAGAACAATAACCGACCCAATGACCCAATGAGATGAGGATGATATGTATGACGTGTAAATGAGACTGTGTAGTCTTGTACAGACTCAAAGAGTATGATTAATTGTGCCCCAACCATCAAAGGACACTGGCAACCACTGTATAGTATTCAAATTTATTTAAATTGAACCAAGTATCTTCATCTTCGAAAACCATTTCTTAAACTGCTTACTCACGGCGACAATTTTACCACAAGACCAATGTTTCTCAATCGGTGGATTGCAGGACGTTTCTCTGAGAGTCACGAAATAAGGGGTAACAAATTAAGACCAGTTAATTTTTTAGTTATTTATTTTGAAAGAAGACAAAAATTGTACATTAATTTAAAAACTCTTTTTCATTTCAATTAACGCGAAACTTGAGCTTGTGTGGAATTAATCAATTTTTGAATGTCTGAATTTATTTTTGTAACACACAAAACGATGTAATTTTCCAATGTCTAACGATTTTTTGATTTGGTTTTCAAGTTTACCATAATAGAAAATCCTTGTTTACAGCTGTAGGATGTTACAAATGGTATGAAAATTTTAACGCTCCTTTGGACAGTTCTGGGTTTTCTATTTTAATTTTTATCCTAAATTTGTCGGCAGAAGGATTGTTGAAAGTTAATTTCATTGGGTGATCAATTGATGATGATGAGAAACAGTTAGCTAAGCATTTTGTACAGCTTGCTCATCAAACGGATTCACATCCACAAATATCCACTCATATCCAAAACTAAAAATTACAACTATTTTAGATTTAAAACATTTTTTGTAGCATTATAACTGAGAGAAGGTTGGCAAAATATTTAACTTAAAAAGGGGTGGAAGTGTCTAAAAGGTTGAGAACCACTGTTCTAGACCATTCCTAGGAGAGTATGGTTAATTGAACCCCAACCATCAAAGTGCACCCGCAACCACTCTCTACCATTCAAATCCTTATAAAAGTAACTATCTTTACTAGGATTTCAACTACAGTTCAGCCGTTCTTAGTTTGCTCCTACTGTCAACAAACAAAAGCCACCTACTACAGGGTGCACGCTAGAGTTGCGACTTTACGGATGTCGTATTCCTATTAAGTTAACTATTTTTTAAATTATAAGTACTTAAAGTACTAAAAACATCAGTCATGATATGATGTAGGCCAAACAATTTCATTTGTAAAAATACTTTTAAAAGTATTTTGTATTTAAATACTTTTGAAATTATTTTGTTGTTACTTTTTAATCAGCGTGTACACATTTTGATATAATGCACATGCTCAGTAACGTCATTATTTGTTTACATTAGGAAAAAACTAAGAGGCTGGACTATAGAAACTTCGTATCCAAAAATCAGCTGTTAAATAGTTGACTTGCGGCGACGACTTTACCTCTCGACCAGTAGTTCACAACCTTTTAGACATTGCGACCCCTTTTTTAGGTTGAGTATTTTGCCGACCCCCTCAATTATCAAGTTAAAAAAAATTATGAATTTACAATAGTTGTTATTTTTATTTAAGGATATGATATTTTTTTATTGGATATTTGTGGGTAATCAAAATTTACAAATGAGCAAGCTATACAAAATGCTGAGCTAAGTTTTCGTCTTTATCATGAACTGATAAGAGCTATCAAGTGATCAAGCAATGAAATTTAACTTTCAACAATGATTGTGCCAAAAATGTTTGGATATATCATTAAAAAGAAATACCCAGAACTGTTCAGAGCAGCATTGAAAATTTTGATACCATTTCCAACATCCTAAATTTGTGAACAAGGATTTCCCATAATGATGAATTTGAAAAACAAATCAAGAAATCGTTTGACATTAGAAAATTACATTGCTTTATATGTTAAAAAAATAAATTCAGACATTCAAAAATTGGTTAATTCCAAACAAACTACAAGTTTTGCGTTAATTGAATTGGTAAAAGTTGTAAAAGTAATAAACAATTTTTGTGTTTAATTTTTAAATAAATAACTATAATAACCCCATAACAGACATTTTTACGCTCATAAGAGATAGGAGGTGGAATATCAAATTATATGCTTGTTCCAGGGCTACAAAAATAGTTACTCTTTCTCTTATCACATGGTCACCCAATTATAAGAATGAATTATTTAAGAACAGAAGAGGTAAAGGTGTAAAAGACCTAATGAATTTCATTATACAGGTGGACCCTGTGGTGAATGAAATGAAAATGTCATTTGCAGGGTGCAGAGTAGATGCTTTTCGGAGGGCCTGGTATGCTGATAAGCATAAGCTACTTTTGTACTCAGTGAGGAAGGCAATTGTAAACCATCTCACTCCTCGTTTTACTTAGTAAAACATCTAGAGGTTCAAACCAGCCATTTTGCTGTTGACCTAAACAACAAGAACAACAACAATAACCACTTTAGCCGGCCGCATTGGCGCAGTTGGTAACGTGCTCGCCTCTCATCATGCGGTCCTGGGTTCGAATCCCACTCAGGCACGGCATATTTTCATACGTTACAAAATATCATTTCATCCTCCATCGTACAAAAATTACACCCCAACGTCGTCACCAACGACCGTTGTAGTTGATGCGACGTTAAATAAATGAATTAAAAAAATAATAACCATTTTAATTTTCCCTCATATTTCTGTACACCCCCAGACAAATCCTCCGATTCCCCAAGGGGTGTCGAACCACCGGTTAAGAAACACCGTTCTGTGCCAACCCGTTGCAGTTTTAATAATGTTGTTGTGAGATAATATAAAGTTAATTAAAAAATACAATGTATTTAACACACGAATAAATTGTGTTTATTGCAACTTAAATTATTAATTATAATAATACAAAATAGTTACAATACATAAATATAATACAAAAGATATATTAAATACAATACACAAAAAAAAATAGCACAAAAAGACTTATATTAATAATAATACTATTACAGACTTACAATAATAAATGATTAAATTTTAAAATGGAGATAAAATTGTTTAATAATCAATTCAAATCATTACAATATATTTGTATAATCAATAAAAACAAAATCGTTGTTTTTAACATCGTGTACCTTCGGTTGTAATCGTAACTCATCGGGTTTATACGTAATAAGCCATGATTACAATATTTTTAATTAAAATTAAATAATATAAAAAAAATTGTTTATTAATCTATTTTGCTAAATTAATAAAAAATGTTGTACCAAAACAATAATTTTTTTCAATTAATATGAATGAAGTTTACAGTTATTTTCTGTACATAAATTATTATCAAAAATAACGATAAGGTTTACATTAGTAATGATTGAATTAAGTATTAATCAACGATGTATATAACCATAGATTGCTCTACTTTTATATAAAATTTTGAGGTGGGTTTTAAAAAATGATTAGATATGTTGAGTTAACCTAAAATTAATTCAGCGGAATCGACGCGTACAAAAGTGGATAAATGAGTATCTTAGTTATTGAATTATATGATTAAAAATGGAGATTAATTAACGACCGAATCTCTGGGGTTGTCCGGGAGCTGGTCCAGGTCCCTGTTGTTGGAGAGATCTTGCGATGGCTTCTGGGATTGGTGGAGGTGTCGGTAAGTGAGCACCTTCGGCGTGGAAACCGGTTTCATCGGCGAACCATCTCACTGTGATTGGAGTTCCGTCTGGTGCTGTGTATGAAAATGTACCTTGAGCTGTTTGAGCCTCTAAATCTTTTTGTCCTGGGTTCTTTAAGTATCCGTCTTCAGACGCTGAGATTCCGTTACCGGTTTCATAACTGAAAAAAATTAAAAAATTAATCTATATTAATAATCTTTAATAATCTAACTAATAATTTTTAACTAATAATCTTTAATCACAAGCAATGTACAGCAGTGAAACCCTCTTCAGTATTGATGGAAACGGAATAAAAGAAACAATCAGAAAAATAGAAAGAAGGATTCTTAGAACCTGCATAAACAAGAAACACATAGTTGACAACCAGCACAGACTGTTACCAAGAGAACAAATTTATAAAGAAATAGAACCAATCACAGATGCAATGCGCAAAAAGAGACTTTCTTTCTTTTCGCATATCCTCAGAACTCCAGAAAACCGATTATTAAGAAAAATTGTAGAAAAATTCATGTGTGCAAAAACAGAAGGAGCTACAATTCCTTGGCTTGAAGAAATAAAAAAAGACAGAACAGAATTAAATGTAACAATTGCTGATGTCAAAGATCGCACACCGGTTTACAAAGAAACAATTAATGACAGAAACAAAATTTTATCAGTAAGAACAATTAAACGAAAAGAACGGGTTTGTTCAGACGAATTGAGAAAAGCAAGATCCGACAGAATGAAGAGGTATTGGCAGGAAAGAAATGAGAGGGAAATAAACTGCCGAAGAAAAAGAACTAACCAAAGAGACTAAAGTGATCCTTTGTGTTCATATAAAAAAAAAATAAATAAATATAAAAAGATGCCCAAAACGGGCAGGTGGAGTGTTATTTTAATTGCTTTCTATCTGTTTGATCCAGGGCTAAAAAAAAATAGTTATGTTTCTTATCACATAGTCAGCCACTTATATGACTGAACTATTTAAGAACAGAAGAGGTAGAGGTGTACTGTGACACTAATCACAGTTATCTCCTCTGAAAGTGATGAATTTCATTATACAGTTGGATCCTGTGGTGAATGAAGTGAAGGTGTCATTTGCAGGGTGGAAAGTGAGTGCTTTTCGGAGGGCCTGGCATGCTGATAAGCATACTCTTTCAACTCAGTGAGGAAGGCAATGGTAAACCACCTTACTCCTCGTTTTTACTTAGTAAAACCTCTAGAGGTTCAAACCAGCCTTTCAGCTGTTGACCTAAACAACAATATAAAAAGAAGAAACGTCTGTTTGTTTGTTTGTTTGTATGAGGTAATCTCAGAAACTACTGAACTGATTTTTAAAAATCTTTCATTGTTGCATAGCTTAGAGCTTCCTGATTAATATAGGCTTTTTTAAAACTTTACGTAACTTTAATTAAGTAAGTTAAGCAACTTAACTCCTGTTTGTTTGTTTTTAAAAAATTTCTTTGTTTCATTGTTTGTTTTTTTAAAGTTTGTTTGAAGTTTGATTCTTGCTTTTGTTTGGTTTTTCCTTTTTTTATTAAGGGGTTTTTATTAAGGAGGTTTTGGGTTTTTATTAAAGGTTTATTAAGGGGTTTGATGATGTCGATAGACGTACGTGGGGGAAATTATCAAAACATCGTTTTGTGTGTATACATTGGAATATACAGTCGATCTAGCAGCTACACTATTTCTGTTAAATATTTTTTTTTAATTTTTTTTTTTTTATTTATTTAACGTCGCATCAACATCAAAGGTCATTAGCGACGACGTTGGGGTGTAACTGTGTGTAATGAGGATGAAATGATTATTTGTAACGTATGAAAATATGCCGTGCCTAAGTGGGATTCGAACCCAGGACCGCATGATGAGAGGCGAGCACGTTATCATTTTTCGCATGCAAAGCCATGACGGGGAATGCTTGTTTATAATAAAATTCTAAGTAAACTATCATTACTTAAACTGAAATTATAAGTTATTTGACAACTTAAATATTACTTAAAAGAAAAACATGACAAGACTTAATATAAATTTCACTTCCGTTTATTTTCTTTAGTTCTTTACTGGTATTGAAGAGAAGATATTAAATGATAATGTTATTAAATCATTACTTTTATCAGACGATTTTGTGTGGGTGTCATACAATCAGTCTTTATATTATCATTCTTAGAAATTATAAACAAAAATAAGGAACTGCATTTAAATACAGTATTTACTTTCATAATTGGTCTTAATGAAAAGACTTAAACTTATTTTAAATAGTTTAAACATAATGCTTAAGTAATGAACTTACATAACATATTTTAGGAAGTAATGTCTCAATGAAAATAAGTATACTTTCTTTAATTCTTTTATAATTAACACTTTCTCGTGATAATTTGTGTGTCTTATTAGTATAGAAATGCTTATTTTTTATTCCACAAAAATATATTTCAGGATGTATTAAAGAAAGATCTGGTGTGAAACACCAGAGGGCTTTTTTTCTACGAGAGACCAGCCTCCCCAAGAATTTCAGCAGATAGGTCACCTACCCTTCCTTATAAAGCATTAAAAAATGTAGTAAATGAGGCAATTTTTTAAAAAAATTGTAGGAGCCGTTCTTGAGAAAATCGCAAAAAAGTGAAAAATTACACGAATAAACTGCAACATCCGGTTGACCGATTTTGATAAAAATGTTCGTGTCGGGTCTTCTAGTGGTGTTTAACTTAAGTTTCAAGTTCGTAAGATGTTCCGTTCTTGAGATATTCTGTTCACATACACACACGCGCGCGCGCCTTTCTTTTGACTATGTAAAATATGAAAATGTAAATTTAGTTTAATCATGAGTAAAGAATGTATGCAATTAAAAACATAACCTAATCTTAATCATGAGTGAATTACAAAAAATTAAAATCAACCTCTTTATTAGATTATAATAAAAAATAATCACTAAAAATGTCTCTAAACTAGGCTGTGTAGAAAAAATGTTTAAAATATAATTTATAAGTTCTGTGCCCTAGAGGTAAAGGGTCTTAACTCCAATTTTGGAAAATTAAGTTTGAAAATCAGTAAGAAATGCTCTGTCTAATGGTTTACAGTTTTACACGTATCTGACTGCTTCCATTTTTACTTTCTCTTGCCTATATGAATATATAGGAAGGAAAGTATTGTTTTCATGTCGATTTTTCGAAATCGAGTTTTCACCGGATCTATACGTTTTCAGACCCCCTGAACCCAAAAAACATGTTTTTAGCGATTGGTCTGTGTGTGAACAGAATATCTCAAGAACGGAACATCGTACGAACTTGAAACTTGAAACTTAAGTTACGTACCACTACCGGACTCGACACGAACATTTTCATCAAAATCGGTCAACCGGAAGTGGTAGTTTATTCGTGTAATTTTTCACTTTTTTGCGATTTTCTCAAAAACTGGTCCTACGATTTTTTTTTAAATCGCCTGGTTTACTCAAATTTTTATTCTCTACAAGATAGGGTAGGCGTCATGTTTGCTGAAATTCTTGGTGAGGCTGTTTTCACGTAAAAACGTTGTTTTTTAAGATTACAGCTTTAATATGCATTTTAGCGCAAAACTTTATATAATAAAAGTTTTAGAAATTAAAAATTCTACAACTTTTATTTCAAACAATTTTTTGTATAACGCTTAGTTTAGCGGTAATTTGCGATTTTCTGTTTTTTCTCACGAAAATGTGTGAAAAATTGATTTTTTTAAGATTTCGGCCTTAGTATGCATTTTACGGCAAAAGTGTATATAATTGAATTTATAGAAAATTAAAAGATCTACAACTTTTATTTAAAGCATTTTTCTCTACAGATCCTAGTTTAGCGTGAAAGTGTGATTTTCCGTTTTTTTAAGCCAAATTGAGTTCGATTTTCATTTCGCGTCATTCACTCATGATTAAAATAAGGTTAGTTTTTTGTTTATTTCTAATATTTTATTAATAATGTTAGGTTTATTGTTAATTATTTGCATTGGCAAGAGAAAGTTGTGTGAGTGTTTCACACCAGATTTTTTAAAAGTTGCAGTTACCACATTAAATCCACGTTTGTATATGATGCGGATGATTTTTAAAACCACTATTATTTTCAACTCTAATTGAATTTATAATATTAGTATTATAATTAGGGTATTGTATACTCATTGACAATAAGTTATTTTATTTTGAATTACTTTGTTTTTATTGTCTTACTGATATGCTTCAGAATTTGCTTGAATTCTGTAATATTTTCAAACATTGTTGTGAATAAAATGCTGTTTCTTTATCAGAATAGAGTAGCACAATAGGTTTTTCTAAGTTTTGTTTTCGTTTGATTAACTCAAGTTCAGTGGGTGGTCAGAGAGGTGTAGAAGTTAGCTACGAAAGTTGTTTAGTCATTTAAATATCTGTTTCAGAAGCTATTTATTTGGTAGACATTTTTTTTTAAATTCTATCACCTTCAGAAATTTTTTTAAAAAGAAAAACCATGTTTTTGGTTCTTCTGAAAAATTACAAAAATGGAGTTAATTTCCTTTACTTCTTAGGTACAGAGTTATATTTTTATATTTATAAATTTAAGTTATTATAACTTTATATAAGTAGTTTAACTTTTATAACACTTTTTTAACACAATTCAAGTTATCGTATCACTCTTGCTTATGGAATGTAAACGTTATTCAGCACCACATTCGATAAATTTTACGTCGTAATGTGAACGTAATCTGTGTTGATTTATTTGAGTTAACCTTAATACGTCAACAGGTAAGCCAGTCCTGTATTACTACCAAAAGATGTCACTGACCCAAGCTGGAACCTTCGTCTACGTCTTTTCAATAGTTTTTGATGGATATTTTGAGTAAATATTGATTTTAAATAAATTTCGTCTGATTATCTACAATTATGCGGTTAATACCTGTATTTGTATGTGCCATCGTAGCTGTGTTCGTTTACGAAAGATACAATTGGAATATCTTTACCACCACCAGCAGCGTATTGTTGTGGGGCTCCTCCCCTTAGCTGCGCTGAAACGCAACTTACTAAAGCGGCTACCAAACAGATTACCTGAAACAACAAAATTAAAAAAATTCATTAAACAGTGTTCAATATTAAAATTATTTATCCACAGTCCAGCCTCTCTTAGTTTGCTCCTAATTTAACAAACAATGACGTCACTGAGCATGCGCATTATATCAAAATGTGTACACGCTGATTAAAAAGTAACAACAAAATACTTTCAAAAGTATTTAAATACTAAATACTTTCAAAAGTATTTTTATAAATGAAATTGTTACGCATACATCATATCATGACTGATGTTTTTAGTACTTTAAGTGCTTATAATTTAAATAATAGTTAACTTAATAGGAATACGACATCCATAAAGTGGTGGAGTGTAGCGTGCACCCTGTAGTAGGTGGCTTTTGTTTGTTGACAGTAGGAGCAAACTAAGAACTATTATGAACTATACATAAAAATTCACCCATAACTGGTAGATTTAAAAGTAAAAAGATAGATTTAAATTAAAAAATAGGCAACGAAAACATACAGGAAATTGGGAAATTCTGCTATCTAGGAAGTAAAATAACAAAGTTTGGTAGAAGCACAAGTAATATCAAAAGTAGAATTGCTCAAGCTAGAAAAGCCTTTGAAATAAAAACAAGCTTACTGACTACAAACATTAATTTATAGATTAGGAAAAACTTCTTAAAACATTATGTTTGGAGTGTAGCATTATACGGGAGTGAAACATGGGTAATAGGGGCTGTAGAAAAGAAGATGATAGAAGCTTTTAAAATGTAGTGTTACAGGAAAATGTTAAAGATTAGGTGGGTGGACAAAATAAGTAATTTAGAGGTTCTTAGGCGAGTGGATGAAAAAAGAAGTATATGGAAGCATCTTACCAAAAGAAGGGATAGGCTAGTGGGGCATATCCTAAGATATCCAGGTATTGGGCTATCAATAATGGAGGGTAATATTGAGGGAGTAAATTGTAGAGGGAGGCAAATATTAGAATATATAAAGCAAATTACAAAAGATGTAGGGTGTTACAGGTATGTAGATATGAAACGACTTGCGCAAGGTAGAACAGCTTGGAGAACTGCATTAAACCAGTCGAGAGACTGATGACAAAATAAACTGGTAGATAAAGTGTTGTAGATTTTGTAAATTGTCTACAACTTTAATTATATACACTTTTGCGCTAAAATGCATTTTATTAAGGCTACAATCTTAAAAAAAACCATTTTTCTACTAGAGATCAGCCTTCCCAAAAACTCCAGCAGACATGGCACCTATCCTGTCTTGTAGAGAATAAAAATTATAGTAAATGAGGCTATTTTTTTTTTTAAATCGTAGGAGTCGTTTTTGAGAAAATTGCATACAGATCAATCGCTAAAAACCTGTTTTGTTGGGTTCAGGGGGTGTGAAAACGTGTAGATTCGGTAAAAATTCGATTTCGAAAAATCGACGTGAGAACAATACTTTCTTTCCTATATATATTTTTTTTTTGCGTCCTGGAGACTCCAGAAGGAGTATAGGACATGTCAGCTATAACATCTGAAATACATATACAGGATGATTCACAAAGATATGCAGAAACTTTGGGAGCCCATTGTATATGTAAAAATAATGAAAAAAGTTTATATAAACATGTGTCCGGAAATGCTTCGTTACCGAGTTACGGCTAGCGAAAGATTTCCCCCGGATTTCAGCTCACCAGGTGAAATGAGGTCTTCCTGGAATTCTGGTAAGGTAGATTAAGGGGCGAATTCAATCGTTTCTTATGGTTTTTGACCTGATTAATTGAATAAAACAGGTCCCAGAACTGTAAGTTAAATAGTTTTTGAGAAAACCAGTGTAAAATGCAAAAAAATTGAGTGAAAAAAACACAATTTTTCATCTTTGTTTTTCCGGTTAATTTTACTTTGTACTCTTATGAATAAAAATTAATTTACTCAAACATGTATTCACTTTCTGTGTACTTAATTTACACCGGTTTGTTCAGAATAAAATTTTCTACATGTTTTATTCAAAAATTTTAACTGTTTCTTGGTAAAATAACAAAGTTATTCTTGCCCAAAGATGCAAAAATGTGTTTTCACTCCATTTTTTGCATTTGACACTGGTTTTCTTAAAAACTATTTAACTTACAGTTCTGGGACCTGTTTTATTCAATTTATCAGATCAAAAACCATAAGAAATGATTGAATTCGCCCCTTAATCTACCTTACCAGAATTCCAGGAAGACCTCATTTCACCTGGTGAGCTGAAATCCGGGCGAAACTTTCGCTAGCCGTAACTCGGAAACGAAGCATTTTCAGACCCATGTTTATATAAACTTTTTTCATTACTATTACATGTACAATGAGCTCCCAAAGTTTCTGCATATCTTCGTGAATCACCCTGTGTAAAAAACGCACAATGTATCACTACTATCAAGAAAGAAATTCTTGTACGCTATAAAAAGTTTCACCGATCAAGTAATTTTTCAGATTCCTTTTAAAGGAATTCAAATCCTCACAACATTTTAAAAATTGGTGTAATTTAGTCATGAATTTTATCCCTGAATAAGTAGGTTTTTGTTCAAACAATTTTGTGGAGTGATTAGCCACATAATAATAATTTTTGTTTCTCGTGTTATGATTGTGAACATTGAAATTCTGCATAAAATTATTTTGCCTAACATACATAATCACCTCAAAAATGTAGAGAGAGGGAACTGTAAGCAATTTATGCTCCTTAAATAGTGGCCTGCATGAGGTTAGCTGGTTAGCTCCCACCATACACCTAATAGCTTTCTTTTGAATTTTAAAAACCCTATTCATATTACCCATGCTAGAATTACCCCATACTAAGATACCATAACGAATATGAGACAGAATGAGGCCATGATAAGCTGCCATTAGTAATTATTTATCATTTAATCTGGCAATTTGTTTTAGTGCAAATACCCCAGATGATATTTTACTACAAACTTGATTGGTATAGAAATCCCAAGCCAAATATCTATCTAGAGATACTCCCAGGAAATTCACTTTTTCTACATGCTCTAAACTATTATTATAAATAATACATCCACTTCTCTACTTTCTTTAGCGTTATGTTTATTTTTAAACTGTAAGTACTGACACTTTTTCCCGTTAACGTCGCTGGACGTCGACAATTAAAGAAGAAGAATCAAACAAACAAATAATTGATGATTGTTTCCGTTCATTTTTCATCATTTATTATCAAGATAATAAACGATCAGGCCAATAATAAACAATACGATAATATTTGAAGATAACTTTTTTAAAAATGAGTAAGGTCAAAAGTGAAAATTATGTCCGTTATCATTGTAAGATAAAAGTGTTAAGTACAAAGTAATGATAATAACAATAATGAATATAGGCAGGCTATTAAATGGTCAATTGAACGTAACCCTTTGTTTAACAACTTGACTCAAAATTATAATACAATCATTGTTAAATTGTTAATTGTGTAATCTCTATGAAAATGTATTCATACATTTGAAATGTATTTGACATCCCAGCCACCTTTTTTTACTATTCTACTTTTTTTTCTTTAAGGGAGGAGTCTATTAAAAAAAAAGTTTTTTTTATTCTCTTTAGATAAGTAATCTGTTTGTTTTGCAAGTGAATAAACATTAAATTTTTAATTTTTTCATATAAAAAAATTTTAATTTTGCTCACTACAACCCCGCATATAAGGGGTGGAAGGGGGAAAATCATATCTTCGTTATTTGCTTATAACTTAGTTAATTTTAGAGGTACAAACCTGGTTTTTATGTCAAAATAATCAGAAAAGTATGCTCTTTCTTTAAAGGTTCCATTTATACATTTAACTTTATAATGGAGAGAAAATTATTTTTTTAAATATTTTTGCCCCAAAATACAGATAAGGTTATTATTTTTTTATTTTTTAAAAACTCCTACAATAAGTTTCAACATGGCCAACCTACAAATAAAAGAGCAATACATTCTGAATAAAGTGGGGAAAAATCATTAAGATAGCATTTTTATATAAAGAAAGTTATAAGGATTTTATCATGAAGAAAACCTGAAATACTAAATGCCGAGAAAATTGAATGTAAAGTTTCACTTGCAATTACACTTACACTTAACACCGATTATGTAAAATAATGTTTTACAAATTTTTAGTTATTGTACATAAAAACAAAATATATAGCTAGATTAAGAAAATTCTGAAGTTTTATAATCAATAAAAAAATGTTTTTGATTATTTTTTAATTTTTAGTGATAAAACTGGGTAGACTCCCCCCTTAATTCCTAATAGGGCCTCCGGGCCAGCCCAGTCAGTCAGCTGGTAGTAAGTCGCTATTATTTGTTAAGTAACACCGGTTGGGCAAGCGACTTTGTATGGTGACCAGTTGACAGCCATCCATGACCAAACTGTACTGGGAGTCTCAAACTCACGACTAATCCAAGTCTAATGATACAGCAAAGCAGCCATCTAATTGGGTAGTTGTCAGTAGTGTACAGTTCCCGATAAATAAAAAAAAAACTAAAAAAATAAATTCCTAATATGTGTACGTTGCAATCTGTTCAATTGAGAACAATAAGCAACCCCCTGACCCAATGAGATGAGGATGATGTGTATGACGTGTAAATGAGACTGTGTAGTCTTATACAGACAGACTGAGAGAGTATGGTTAATTGAACCCCAACCATCAAAGTACACCGGCAACCACTGTCTAGCACTCAAATGTATATAAAAGTAACTACCTTTACTAAGATTTGAACCAGGAACCTTCGTCTCCAAAAATCAAAGTACACCGGTAACCACTGTCTAGCATTTAAATCTATATAAAATTAACTACCTTTACTAGGATTTGAACCAGGAACCTTCGTCTCCAAAATCAGCTGTTAAACAGCTGACTCATAAAGAAGTCACGCCGACTTTACCTCTAGACCAACCCGGTGGGTCACTCTTCCACTGACTGTAAAATAGTATTCTAAGTCACTAAAATTATACAGAGTGTTTGGTTAAGAGTTGCTTTTAACCGTTTTGTTATTTTTTTATGAATTTCATAATAATTAATTATGATTAAACAAAGGTTATATTTTTCCATAATTTACATTGGTAAGAAAAATCGTGTGAGTGTTTCACATAAAAAAATTTATGATTTAGATCTATGAGAATGTATATAGTTTGGGTGTAAAGTACAAGAAATGCCTTTTGTATAACATACTTGTAACTTAACACAATTATACATTTTGACCTCCCAGGGATTATGAAATGCTAGTAATAAGTAAAACAAAGTAATGAATAATTTATGACGTATTACTACTTAATGTTGTTGCATGCCAAAGAGATAATAATATGAATAAAAAGATTACATAGAGATTCCATATCCACACTGATGGAATGTGTTAGCTTGTACGCTGTAGGCAAATTATTATTGGTTAATATTATTTTGAAAGCATCCTTTAATGGATTCTTCTTTAATTTAAGTTAATATTATTTCTCATAATTCTACTCATAGATTTCACTGCAATGAATTTTAAAACTTATTCACTCATTTAATTTCAAATAATTTATTTTTTAAATAAATCATTCATTTTAGGGCAAATATGTATATAATTAAAGTTTTAGAACATTAAAATAACCATACAACTTTCGTTCAACCATTTTTTACTTTCTCTTGCCTATATGAATATATAGGAAGGAAAGTATTGTTTTCATGTCGATTTTAAGAAATCGAGTTTTCACCGGATCTATACGTTTTCAGACCCCCTGAACCCAAAAACATGTTTTTAGCGATTGCTCTGTGTGTGTGTGTGTGTGTGTGTGTGTGTGTGTGTGTGTGTGTGTGTGTGTGTGTGTGTGTGTGTGTGTGTGCGTGTGCGTGCGTGCGTGTGTGCGTGCGTGCGTGCGTGAGTGAGTGTGTGCGTGTGTGTGCGCGCGTGTGTGTGTGTGTGTGTGTGTGTGTGTGTGTGTGTGTGAACAGAATATATCTCAAGAACGGAACATCGTATGAACTTGAAACTTGAAACTTAAGTTACATACCAATACCGGACCCGACACGAACATTTTCATCAAAATCGGTCAACCGGAAGTAGTAGTAACTTAGTTTATTCCTATAATTTTTCACTTTTTTGCGATTTTCTCAAAAACTGGTCCTACGATTTTTTTAAAAATCGCCTGGTTTACTCAATTTTTTATTCTCTACAAGATAGGGTAGGCGCCATGTTTGCTGAAAGTCTGCGTGAGGCTGTTTTTACGTAAAAACATTTTATTTTTAAGATTGCGGCTTTAATATGCGTTTTAGCGCAAAACGTTATATAATATAAGTTGTAGATAATTTTAAAACCTACAACTTTTATTTCAAACATTTTTTTGTATAACGCTTAGTTTAGCGGTAATTAGCGATTTTCTGTTTTTTTTCTCACGAAAACGTGAGAAAAATCGATTTTTTTAACATTTCGGTCTTAGTATGCATTTTACGACAAAAGTGTATATAATTAAATTTATAGAAAATTAAAAGATCTACAACTTTTGTTTAGAGCATTTTTCTCTACAGAGCCTAGTTTAGCGTGAAAGCGTGATTTTCCGTATTTTTAAGCCAAACTGAGTTCGATTGTCATTTTGCGTCATTCACTCATGATTAAAATAAGGTTATGTTTTTGAGGTTAGTTTTTGTTCATTTCTAATGTTTTAATACTAATGTTAGGTTTATTGTTAATTATTTGCATTGGCAAGAGAAAGTTGTGTGAGTGTTTCACACCAGATTTTTGATTAAAGAGCGCTGTATGTAAAGTGTAATAATTTTCTGTACCCTAGCCAGGAATTGAACCTGAGACCTCCACTTTGCAGTGTCAGATGCTGACCACCACGCCACGGACGCGTCCATTAATTTCTTTTTAAAGTTAATTTTAGTTTTAAATATTCGTGTTCATTTGCTAAAATAAAGTAGCATTTCTTCGAGTATGTTGAATGTACATACAAGTATATTTTTTTAGGCTGTAAATAGTAGTGACTTTGTCCATTTCACCAATATTTTTGAATCGTAAAATTATTTAAGTCTAAAATGATGCTTTGATATTAAAATCATATTTAGTTTTTTGCTACAAATCCTAAGCAAGAGAATATTGTTTAGGAAGCCTGCACATGATTTTACTTATTTATATTGTTGGGAACTTTGATACCATCAAGCCCAATGTGTGACGTATCTGTCACACTTTTTTGTCACGCCATCAAAAAGGCTGAAGGTATAAAAGTGATTTTATTTCACGTAAATGTCAGTAAAGTGTATGAAACAATGTACTACACATATTTATTTGTGTAAAGTTAAAAAATCTGGGATTGAAAGGGTTAATTTATGACAAAAATGAATATAATTTAAGTTTTAAGCAATAAGACAATCTAAAATTTTTATTTAAAATAATTACTTCTACAGAAAAACGTTTACAAAAAATGGAAGGGACGAAAAAGACATAGCTAATAAAATTGTGAAAGGAAAGGCATTAACTGGTCAACTGAACTCAATTCTGTGGAGTCTCAACATAAGAAAAGACATAAAGAAACGAATATTTTCAGCAATAGTGGAAGGTACGGTGACATATGGGGCAGAAGTGTGGACCATTACACAAAACATGAAAAATAGAATCAGTACAGTGGAGAACAGATATTGGAGAAGATGTTGCAGATTGACGTTACGAGATAGGGTAACGAATATAAGAGCAAGAGAAATAATGGGCATTGAAGACTCAATAATAGACCGTATTGAGAGAAAACAACTGCACTGGTATGGTCACATGCGAAGAATGAGCAACGTACGAATCCCACTGAAGGCATGGAACTGGAGACCGCAGCGAAATAGAAAAAGAGGAAGACCGAGAGGGAGATGGATGGAAGGTATTGACAGAGCCACGGGGAGAAGAAACATGGAGGAGGAGTCATGGCAAGACAGGCAAAAATGGCGTTTTGACTGCGACAAACGACCCATAGTGTTGTAAATAGTCGCCACTATACACTATATACTTCTACAGAGCCTAGTTTAGCGTCAATTAGTGATTTTTCTGTATTTTTCACCAAAATCGTAAATTAAAAAATTAAATTTTTATTTTCTTTTGCCTATATGAATATTTTCCCATAACGGACAGGTGGAGTGTCAAATTATTTACACTCAACCTGTTCGTTGCAGGGCTAAATTAAATAGTTCTGTTTCTTATCACATGGTCAGCCAATTAAATTACTGAATCATTTGAGAACAGAAGAAGTAGAGGTGTAAAAGACACTCATCAGAGTTATCTCCTCTGAGAGTAATGAATTTCATTATACAGCCAGACCCTGTGGTGAATGAAGTGAAGGTGTCATTTCCAGAGTGAAAATATGTGCTTTGCAGAAAGCCCGGCATGCTGATAAGCGTATTTTTCCACTCAGTGAGGAAGGCATGGTAAACTACCTGACTCCTCGTTTTACTTAGTGAAACCTCTACAGGTTCAAACCAGCCTTTCGGCTGATGACGTAAACAACACCATATATGAATATATAGGAAGGCAAGTATTGTTTTCATGTCAATTTTCACCGGATGTACACGTTTTCAGACCCCCTGAACCCAAAAATACATGTTTTTAGCGAATGGTCTGTGTGTGTGTGTGTGTGTGTGTGTGTGTGTGTGTGTGTGTCCGTGTGTCTGTGTGGGTGTGTGTGAACAGAATATCTCAAGAACGGAACATTGTATGAACTTGAAACTTGAAACTTAAGTTACATAGCATTACTGAACTCGACACGAACATTTTCATCAAAATCGGTCATCCGGAAGTAGCAGTTTATTCGTGTAATTTTTCACTTTTTTGCGATTTTCTCAAAAACTGATCCTACGATTTTTTTGAAAATCGTCTGGTTTACTAAATTTTTATGCTCTACAAGATAGGGTAGGCGCCATGTTTGCTAAAAGTCTTGGCGAGTCTGTTTTCACGTAAACATTGGTTTTTTTAAAATTGTGGCTTTAATATGCATTTTAGCGCAAAATTGTATATAATAAAAGTTGTAGAAAATTTAAAATCCTACAACTTTTATTTAAAACATTTTTTGTATAACGCTTAGTGTAGCGGTAATTAGTGATTTTCTGTTTTTTCTTTCTTACGAAACGTGTGAAAAATCGATTTTTTTAAAGATTTCAGCCTTATTATGCATTTTACGACAAAAATGTATATAATAAAATTTATAGGACATTAAACGATCTACAACTTTTATTCAAAATATTTTTCTTTACAGAGCCTAGTTTAGCGTGAAACAGTGATTTTCCATATTTTTAAGCCAAACTGAGGTCGATTTTCATTTTGTGTCTTTCACTCATGATTAAAATAAGGTTATATTTATTGAGGTTAGTTTTTTATTTATTTCTAATGTTTTATTACTAATGTTAGGTTTATTATTAATTATTTGCATTGCCAAGAGAAAGTTGTATGAGTGTTTCACACCAAATTTTATATAATCTATATATTTAAAACGCAAAATCACTTCCAATGTATTTTAAATGGGAATTCTTTAAACTCTTAAATACAGAGTTCTATCGAACGGATTTTTACAATTTTTACATGGCTTTAAAGAGTATTCTTTCCTGATTCGGTAAAAAGTTCTAAACTTGAAATTCATGCTAAATTCGAGCTTCATTTTACGAAATGAAAAAGAACTAAATATATTGTTTACAACGTATAGCTCTGTAATACCGTACAGCGGGCTCCCACTTAATGAACACTAATGAATATAAAAATGAACACAATACAATATCATAAGGAAAGTCATGGTTAATTTCATTGAAATTCAATGGTAAGTGTTTCATATAAAGCCTTTGATAATAAAATATTTATGAAAATTTGTATTGTTGTTTAGGTCAACAGCCGAAAGGCTGGATGAAATCTATAGAGGTTTAACTAAGTAAAAACGAGGAGTGAGGTGGTTTACTATTGCCGTCTCCCTTATCTGCATCTTATTGTGCGAATTTATTCGCACGGGTCCACTAGTATTTAATGAAAACCTGTTATGAATTCAATTATATTAAAGCAGAAATGATAATGGTAACCCAAGAAATTGTACTACCGAATGATAATTCGGATGACTTTTAACATTTAAAAAAACACCTTGAAATTATTATTACATTAATAATATGAAAGTATAGATTAAGTAACTCTATCTTTTTCTAACACATACATTATTATGTAATTATGGATATATTCTATCTCTTATTATTTTAATATTTCTCACGCATAAATTTGCACGTATTATCCAACCCATCCAATAATAACCAATTACCGATTTGTATCTATCGTTAAGCCTATTTATGGATACAATATACAAAGGAAACGTGTATACAAGGTATATACAAGGATTTATTCTAATTCGATTTCATCACTTTTACTAGACTGTACTTTGTACACAATTCAATCTTGTAATAAATGGGTCTGCCCATAACAGACAGGTGGAGTGTCAAATTAGTTACACTCAATCTGTTCGTTGCTGGGCTAAAATAAATAGTTCTGTTTCTTTTCACATGTTCAGCCAATTAAATGACTGAATCATTTAAGAACAGAAGAGGTAGAGGTGTAAAAGACACTAATCAGAGTTATCTCCTCTGAAAGTAATGCATTTCATTATACAGCCAGACCCTGTGATGAATGAAATGAAGGTGTCATTTACAGAGCGGAAAATATGTGCTTTTCAGAGGGCCCGGCATGCTGATAAGCGTACTTTTCCACTCAGTGAGGAAGGCAATGGTAAACCACCTCACTCCTTGTTTTACTTAGTAAAACCTCTACAGGTTCAAACCAGCCTCTACAGGGTGATCACCTAAACAACAACAACAATAAATGGGTAGGAAATTGTATTAAATTTTGCCTAAATGTTTAGGTAAAAGTAACGTACATTTTAGGTAAAGTAGCTAAAGTTCTCTTCTATTTCTTATCACACGACCGCCAATTAAATGACTGAATCATTTAATAACAGAAGAAGTAGAGGTTTAAAAGATAATAATCAGTGTTGCCCAAAACGGGCAGGTGGAGTGTTATTTTAATTGCACTCTATCTTTGTGGTCCAGGGCTAAAAAAAATAGTTCTGTTTCTTATCACATAGTCAGACACTAGTCAGAGTTATCTCCTCTAAAAGTAATGAATTTTATTATATAGCCAGACCCTGTGGTGAATGAAGTGAAGGTGTCATTTGCAGGGTGGAAAGTGAGCGCTTTTCGGAGGACCTGGCATGCTGATAAGCATACTCTTTTAACTCAGTGAGGAAGGCAATTGTAAACCATCTTACGTCTCGTTTTTACTTAGTAAAACCTCTAGAGGTTCAAACCAGCCTTTCAGCTGTTGACCTAAACAACAATTAGTGTTATCTCCTCTTAAAGTAATTAATTTCATTATACGGCCAGACCCTGTGGTGAATTAAGTGAAAGTGTAATTTCCAGAGTAGAACATATACGAGCGTATGTGTTTTTCAGAGGAACGTGTATGCTGATAAGCATACTTTACCACTCCGTGAGTGTTGGCAACGGTAAACCACGTCACTCCTCGTTTTACTTAGTAAAGCCTCTAGAGGCTCAAACCAGACTTTCGGCTATTGTGGTGATTGTATTGAAGGTGTAATTTGAATTGTGTAAAGAACATGCTTTTTAGAGGAACTGGCATGCTGATAAGCATACTTTTCTACTCAGTGAGGAAAGCAATTGTAAACCAATTAACTTCTAAATTTTACTTTCTCTTGCCTATATTAATATATAGGAAGGAAAGAATTGTTTTCATGTTGATTTTTCGAAATCGAGTTTTCACCGGATCTACACGTTTTCAGACCCCCTGAACCAAAAAAAAACATATTTTTAGCGATTGGTCTGTGTGTCTGTGTGTGTGTGTGTGTAAACAGAATATCTCAAGAACGGAACATCGTACGAACTTGAAACTTAAAACTTAAGTTAGATATACCACTACCGGACCCGACACGAAAATTTTCATCAAAAACGGTCAACCGGAAGTAGTAGTTATTCGTGTAATTTTTCACTTTTTTGCGATTTTCTCAAAAACTGGTCATACGATTTTTTTTTAAATCGCCTGATTTACTCAATTTTTTATGCTCTACAAAATAGGGTAGGCGCCAAGTTTGCTGAAATTCTTGGTGAGGCTGTTTTCGCGTAAAAAAAATTGTTTTTAAGATTGCGGCTTTATTACGCATTTCAGCGCAAAAATGTATATAATAAAATTTGTAGAGAATTTGAAGTCCTACAACTTTTATTTTAAAAATTTTTTTGTATAACGGTTAGTTTAGCGGTAATTAGTGATTTTCTGTTTGTTTCTCACGAAAACATGTGAAAAATCGATTTTTTTTAAGATTTTAGCCTTAGTACTCATTTTATGACAAAAGTGTGTATAATCATATTTATAGAAAATTAAAACATCAACAACTTTTATTTAGAGCATTTTTATAATATATAGATCCTAGTTTGGCGTGAAAGAGTGATTTTACGTATTTTTAAGTCAAACTGAGGTCGATTTTCATTTTGCGTCTTTCACTAATGATTTAAATAAGGTTATGTGTATTGAGGTTAGTTTTTTGTTTATTTGTAATGCTTTATTATTAATGTTAGGTTTATTGTTAATTGTTTTCATTGGCAAGAGAAAGTTGTGTGAGTGTTTCATACCAGATTTTTTTACTTAGTAAAGCCTCTAGAGATTTAAGCCAGCCTTTCAGCTGATTAATTAAACTACTACAGCAGTAGACGTTATTAAAGTTGACACAACGCTAAAGTATTCTATGAACTAAAAAAAAATTAATACATCGTAAAACTGAAAGATAAATCTTTGACTTTATGGTATTCTACATAAAAGACAGTTACAAACAATTATTTTACAGCTTAACTTTATGAATAAATGAATCAAAACACTTTCACGAAAACGCCTAATGAATTCTTTTAATCATTTTTTAATACATTTTGATTGTGTGGTACTTTTATATGCAATTTAACGATCAAAAAATTGCATTCCTAATGCAATTAAATTATGTAACACATAATTTTACAATAACGCAATCTTTGATTACTCGTATAATTATTACAACACATTAAAAAATTATTTTATTTACGTTTTTTTGTTACATCTTTTGATGTGGGAGTTGAAAATGTATTGTAATCGCTGTTTGAAAAAATTTTTTTTAACTTTTTAAAAAGTCATTATTGTTTAATAATCTATTGATAAATAGGACGGTAATATGCAATGATTTTCTCGTGAGACTTTTTTATTAGAACCTATAAACTTTTGTATTTATAATCTCGGAATAATTTTACTTTCTCTTGCCCTATGAAAATATACGGGGAAGGAAAGTATTATTTTCATACAGATTTTTCAAAATCGAATTTTCACCCAATTTATACACGTTTTCTGGTCCCCTTGATCCAAAAATAATGTTTTAAGCAATTGGTGTGTGTGTGTGTGTGTGTGTGCGTGTGTGTGTGTGTGCGTGTGCGTGTGTGTGGGTGTGGTGTGTGTGTGTGTGTGTGTGTGTGTGTGTGTGTGTGTGTGTGTGTGTGTGTGTGAAAAAATATCTTAGGAAAGAAATACTGTACGAAGTTGAAACACGGAACTTAAGTTAGGTAGCCTACTATAAGAGGTCCCGACATGAACTTGTTTATCAAAATCGTTTAAACCTGAAGTAATTTATTCGTGTAATTTTTCACTTTTTTGCAGTTTTTTTTTTCAAAAAACGGCTCATTTACTGAATGTTTTGTGTTCTACAAGAGATGTGTGAACACAATATCTCAAGAAAAGAACATTGTACGAACTTGAAACTTGAAACTTAAGTTAAATCTCACTACCGGATCCGACACGAACATTTTCATCAAAATCGGTCAACCGAAAGTTGTAGTTTATTCGTGTCATTTTTCACTTTTTTGCGATTTTCTCACAAACAGCTCCTACGATTTTTTTTAACATCACCTCATTTACTAAATTTTTTATGCTTCATAAGATAGGGTAGGCGCCATGTCTGCTAAAATTCTTGGAGAGGCTGTTTTTACGTTAAAAAAATTGGTTTTTTAAGATTGCGGCTTAAATATGCATTTTGGCGGAAAATTGTATATAATAAAAGTTGTAGAAAATTTAAACATTCTTAATCAGAAACTTTCTGACAAGCTAGATTACTGAAACTCGATGGAAATTTTACTTATAGTTCAACTACAAAAATTACCCCTTAATAATTTCTATAATGAACTTCTAGGGGATGAAAATTGAATTCAACACTTCAACAAATATTTATTTTTTACTAAATTCGAGACGAGTTCAATGACGGAAATTCGGTGGTTTTATTTATAATACAACTAAAAAATTAACCCTTAACAATTTCTAAAATTCCTAAAATATTGAAAAGGTTTCCAACCCTTAAACCAATATTTTTTATTTAGTTCCGGACTTATTAATAGCTGAAATTCGGTAGAGGTGTTACCTACAGTGATGCTAAAAAAATTACAACTCAACATTGTCAAAAATTTATATGCAAGGGGTTGAAAACAGTCTTCAACCCTTAGATCAATATTTTCAGTTTACTTAGTTATAGATGAACTAAATGGCTAGGCCTTTGGAAGTAATTTAAGAATAAAAGTAATAAATAATTTCTATTGTCAAACCTTAAAAACGAACAAAGATTTAAAATACAAACTGTGAATTGACATAACATATAAATTGATTTCTTAGCATTAATTTATAGAATACTTGGACGCGCTCTTCACTGACTCTAAAATCTAAACTATTGTTTAGTTCATCAGCCGAAACGCTGGTTTGAACCTCTAGAGGTTCAAGTAAAACGAGGAAAGAGGTGGTTTATAATTGCCTTTCTCACTGAATGGAAAAGTACGCTTATCAGCATGCCGGGCCGTCTGAAAAGCACATATTTTCCACTCTGTAAATGACACCTTCACTTCATTCACCACAGGGTCTGGCTGTATAATAAAATTCATTACTTTTAGAGGAGATAATTCTGATTAGTGTCACAGTACACTTCTACCTCTTCTGTTCTTAAATGATTCAGTCATTTAATTGGCTGACCATTGATAAGAAACATAACTATTTATTTTAGCCCAGCAACGAACAGATTGAGTGTAAACAATTTGACACTCCACCTGTCTGTTATTGGCAAAAAATCTAAACTATTACTATACAAAGTTTATTTTAAACCTATTTGAGCCTATGGGCTATAAGTTTATACACAGTTAAACCGAGTAACCTATAAAAATACCTTTTATACCTTTACTAGGATTTAAACCACGGATCCTAATTCTCTGAAAAATCAGTTGTTTAGCCGACTTGCGAAAACTTTACCACTTTACCACAAGATCATCACGGCGGGTTAAATAATTATGAACAGTATAGTAATTTATTTAAGTATGTGATGTTTTGTTAATTGCGGTTGAGGTTATCAGCTGAAAGGGTGGTTTTAACCTCTAGAGCAGTCATGTCAAAGATACGGCCCGTGGGCCACAACTGGCCCCCGGCTGTATCAATTCGGCCCGCGATCGCAATGTGTCACAGAAAGAAGAATCATGTTTTTTTGGAGCTTTAAGACTTCACTCGATTCCTCTACAGAAATTTTAAAATGCGCACACTATATTTATAAGTAATTTTAAGGGCAGCGCGTGCCCAGACAAGCGAGAGAGATAGACAGTAACGCCATCTCTACCTGACATCAATGAGCTTGTCGAAAACAAGAGAAGTCAGGTATCTGGATCCTCGAGCTCAAAATAATTACCATCTTTTATAACTTTGACATGATTTTTAACAACCGTATATTATTTATACTATACAATTAAATAAATAAAATGATATAATAATTCAGTACATTTTTTGTTATTTGAATCTGGCTCGCCTACACATTCTAAATTTAATATATGGCTCTCTGCAAAATTGAGTTTGACACCACTGCTCTAGAGGGTAAATTGAGGAGTCAGGTGGTTTACCATTGCCAACACTCATTGAGTTGATGGTGTATGATTATCAGTATTCCAGGCCCTCTGAAAAGCATCTACTTCCACCCTGCAAATTATACTTTCACTTCATTCACCACAGGGTCTGGCTGTATAGTGAAATTCATTACTCTCAGAGGAGATAACTGTGACTAATGTATTTTACACCTCTACCTATTCTGTTCTTAAATAGTTTAGTCATGTAATTGGCTGACCATGTGATAAGAAACTCAACTACTTTTTGTAACCCTGGAACTAACAGATTGAGTGCAAATAATTTAACATTCCATTTGCCTGTTATGTGCAAAAATGTTATACATTCGAACTTCTATAACTCAAATCCTCAAAGGATGGGGAAACCAATTCGAGTTACAGAAATTTCGAGGTATGGAAAAATAAAAACAAAAAAATTATTTAAAAAAAAAAAACAGAACATTCCACATAGGCTAATACAGTACTCTACAAGATGTGGAATATGTAGACCTACTGCGCATGCGTAATTTCGTAATAAAACGTTGCATTTAGCTTAGTTATTGGCTGCAGTATTTAAGTACTGTAGGTACATATTGTATACAGTATTCCAAAATTACGCAGTACATGCTAAAAATATTGTACATTGTACTAACGGACTATTGTTCCGTGGTCGACCAAAGATTCTTTGATTCAAAGAAATTTATTTTATAGTTTACGCCTGTTAGACGTATACAAAGGCAAACCAGATGACTTTGAAGGTCTGTTTCCTTTTATGGTCGAACATATCCTCTTGTAATGAAAGAAACAGCACTGTACCTACATTTTTCAAAAGACCGAAACCCCTATTTTGAGAACTATGTACAAATTTTGTCAAAAGAAACGAAATAATTAGTTCGACTTAAAGAAATGACGGAATTCGAGTTATAGATGACTTTTTACATGGTAAATGCATGAAAAGATTAAAAGGAACTAAAATTTAATTCGAGATGTAGAAAATTCGAGTTAGAGACGTACGAATTATAGAACTTCGACTGTATTACAATAAGTTAAACTTATATTACAAAAAAATTTTAATTTCGTAATGTATTTTTAATTTTTTTTGACCGCCTCTAGTTTACTAAATAAACAAAGCGAAAATTCCTGGGTTCGATTCCCGGCTAGGGTATGAACGTTTTGATAAGTTAAACCGCAATGTTACATTATTGAAACCCAAAATAGCCGCTAATTACCAAGTTGTTGTTGAAACTTTAAATAAAGTAAAAAATTTTTATATAAAGTAAATATATAAAATAAATGACATACCTTGACCATTTTGAACTAAAAACTTAAGCACCAGAGCTAATGACCACTGTAAGAGGAAAGATACGTGAATGATATTAACCAAAACAGAAGAGGCCCTATTTATACATGACCACCTACACTAGACACAATATGAAGAAGATACCAATTATACAGAAGGCACGAGAGAGGAGAGGGAGAAGGGGATGCACATCGTAAAAAAAACGGTAAAGGTGTGTATTAAATGAAGACGATCATGTTTTCCCCCGTTCTGGAATGATAGAACATAGAGGGGAAGGGGGAAGGTAGATTCCCCCGGAATAGTGAATGATAGTGCACAACAGATGAAGATCATGATGGCCTTTCTATCTTCATTAACATTGTTTTCATAATTCATATTTGAACCTTTCTCTTTCGGTAGACGCGCCGGTTTTCGTTTGTTTTAAATGAATTCATTATAAGATATTAGGATTTGGCTGTGCCTTCTTAATCGCTTATTATCATTGTATTCTAATACGGACACACATATATGCTAAATTCTTGATATTAACAAGGGTTCCTACAATGAAAACCCCAAAAATGTTTTAGCAAATTTTGTATTTTACTTTCTCTTGCCTATATGAATATATAGGAAGGAAAGTATTGTTTCCATGTCGATTTTAAGAAATCGAGTTTTCACCAGACCTACACGTTTTAAGACCCCCTGAACCCAAAAAAAAACATGTTTTTAGCGATTGATCGTGTCTGCGTGTGTGTGTTTGTGTGTGTGCCTGTGTGTGCGCGAACAGAATATCTCAAGACCGGAACGTAGTGCGAACTTGAAACTTGAAACTTAAGTTGCATACCACTACCGAACCCGACACGATCATTTTCATCAAAATCGGTCAACCGGAAGTAGTAGTTTATTCGTGTAATTTTTCACTTTTTTGCGATTTTCTCAAAAACTGGTCCTATGATTTTTTTTTAAATCACCTGGTTTACTAAATTTTTTATGCTCTACAAGATAGGGTAGGCGCCATGTTTGCTGAAATTCTTGGTAAAGCAGTTTTCACGTAAAAAAATTGTTTTTTTTTAAGATTACGGCTTTAATATGCATTTTAGCGCAAAAATTTACATAATAAAAAATGTAGAAAATTTAAAATTCTATAACTTTTATTTAATTTTTTTTTTTTTTGTATAACGCTTAGTTTAGCGGTAATTAGTGATTTTCTGTTTT